>NJRL01000160.1:471779-521805 GCA_003063815.1 Aphaenogaster rudis
CCACAAACATAAATAGTTCATTCAATTGTATTATGATTGGACCAAATATCTAGATTATTCTTTTAATAATCTAAATAATAATAATTCTTTTAATAATCTAAATATTTGGTTCAATCATAATACAATTGAATGAACTATTTATGTTTGTGGCAGCCCGTGACGTACACTTTAATTGAAGCAACAGCATTTTTTTC
Organism: Aphaenogaster rudis; assembly: GCA_003063815.1. Lineage (NCBI taxonomy): Eukaryota > Metazoa > Arthropoda > Insecta > Hymenoptera > Formicidae > Aphaenogaster > Aphaenogaster rudis. The sequence goes on from NJRL01000160.1 coordinate 471,974, forward strand.
TGTGTATAAATGCGCGTTCCCTGAAAGTGATCGTGTGCCGCGAAAACGCGATTAACGCGGACACGCACCGCCGTCCAAGGAGATCCTGTCCCTCCACGTAACACGGCGACGCTGAGCACAATTCAGCCTTGACTGTGCCAAGCAGTCCGCGCGACTGCACTTTACAGGCGCGCGAGATGACTTATCTGGGAAAAGGCGCTGCGCTTCGAGGCGAGAGAGAACGCGATCGGGAACACCGGAACACACCTACGCCGCGATCAGGAGCGTGCACTTTTTTATATGTGGTAAAAACTCAATTCCACATTTAGCGCACGACGGACAAATTCTCTAGGCTACATTGATCGTGTGATGTAATCCCCGAGATAGTGATCGGTGGTCCCCTTCTAAAGCGTGTGTGTAATATCAATTAAGATACGAATCAATAAATTTTAAGATAAATTCAAAAATCGTATCCTTGATATCTAAAAAAAATTTGCCAATTAGTTGTCTCATGTTCTCTTTAACATCATATAAATAATAAAATACTTTTTACTTCCAAGACAAGCCATATAGGATCTCGCCTATCGTATACCTCATTTTTCCTTTTTTTGCTATACTTTTTCAAGAGATTGGAAAAGGCTGCTTGTGCATTAATAGCTGTGATTAGTAATTACAAATAAAAAATATTGGCTTTTTCAATTTTTAATAATATTATCCTTCAGCTGAAGCTGAAATGGACATGGATGAACCTTGAACGACAACAACCTGCGTGATTACGGTATTACGTAGGTTTAAGCGCGAACCAATTCAACTGGAAAGGCATTCTATGATTACGCACCAGCGAAAATTACATCGATTATTAAGGAACTAGGAACTACAGCTGTTACCGTTAAATAACCTTCGTGTAATGTGCCTTGTACAGAGAGAATATCTGAAGCATTTGCAAAGAAGCTTGTAACAAATAGACACGCCCGTGCTGTAAAAACTAAATACATTATCTCGAGATCACGAACTTAATGATGTTTTTTGCTTGCTGAGTGTACTTAAGTTGTATTAAAAATACGAAGTGATTATTCAGAGGTCAGGATAGACAAAAAATGTGTTAAAAATCAAAGGGAGACTGTGCCTTATGTGTATAATGTTACAGTGATCTACAGGTCAAATACTACAGATATAAAAAGAATACGTACATATACATACGCTATTGGCGGATAACATCAACGAATACAAAATTATAACAAATGAAGAATAAATGTAAGTGCTTATTTTCTATCTCAATCACTTGCATCTAATAGCAAACGAGTGCGAGACGAGTTGTTCGTTTTGTTATTTCGGACAAGGCAGAGATTGGAAGAAAACAAAATCAGCTTCTCAGACTTTCTAATATTAAATAAAAGAGAATATTAAACAAATTTTTGCAAAGTGTCTCAGAAATCATGCATTTAAGCACAGATCATGAAACTTTAAATGAAAAATGGCGGCTGCTCAATACCTATGCGTCAGTAGTTACATTATTGAACATTAATGTCAAAGAATAACGGTGAATTAAATTTATATATAAACGAACACATATATAAGCCATTTGTTTTCAAATAAATTTCGATGAGAATTTAGAAAATGAATTTAAGGCTCGAATGCAATCGATATCTAATGATAATGGCAAGGAAATCACAACAAAAAGTAATGAATTCCAATTTTATCTTTAATCTCTGAAGAAAATTTCGCTTCAAAAATGCGCTGATGAATCTATAATCGGCAGAAATTGCGAGATTTCTGGGACACCTGCGTGCGAGGGTGACGGTCTCCTTGGATATTCACAGACGTGTACAAATAATACGCAGGCAGAGAGGAAAAACGATAGGCAGCTAGCGACGATGACGAAGACGACGATGAAGATGAAGATGAAGATGATACGGCTGGCGCCGCGATGCACTTACGCCGCGATGCTCTTCGACAGGGGCCACCGTTCCATGGACGCCTGGTACTTCATGTTCTCGATCTGCTTCTTCAGTGCGTCCTTGTCCATGGTGGCGAGTACACTGGGATCCATGGTTACAGCCGCACCCCCCTTGTCGCAAATCGGCAACGGGATGGCGCGTGCGCCTACACGGGAAAATCAATAAGTACGGCTTGAGAGTAGCTATCGGGCGCTATGCCCGTAAACACGAACGACGGTCTCGTCGGGGACGAGAAGCAAAGGGGAAACTCGGCCCCGCGAGGGCGAGAACATCCGAGATCTCGTCACTGTGATCTGTTGATCACCAGCGGTAGATTCGTTGAGATACGACGAATGCAAACCGATATGAAGAAACGTCAGATAAGATGAAAACAGAAGAAGCTTGTGATCAGTATTGCCTTTTGCATATGCGGTTTACTGATCCATAGTTGGGAGAATCACAGAATACAAGTGCCCTTTGACCTTTGAGTAGCAGTAAGCCTTTTCTACCCTCCCGACTTTGGTGCTCTCGAAAACGGATACGAGATGTTTAAAATTAACTCATTGCTCAGAGTTCCCTTGTATCTTTCGTTAATTTTAATTATAACAATTAATCTGGAAGAAACAAATAATAATCTTTTCCATTTTTCATTTATATTCTATTATTTTTCAATCATCCTTTTTACCTTATTCTATATCAATTACGGAATAAAGACATATATGATCGTTTCTATAAAGAATCGACGTTCTTGTAAGAAGATAATAGTCTTCTTACATCATTTCTTAATATACTTTACGCATATTTCACGGTACTATTCAGCCCTAAAGATAATCGTTAGTATAAAAATAGATCTTATGACCTATAATCGCCATCATTGTAATATCAATCTATAGACCCCATTAATCGTGAAAACACGCTTGCGATGTTACTGGCGTTGTTAATTCGATCTTAATAGCACACCTTTGATAAAACGCATACCGTTACAACGTCTGATTATGATCTCGCGTTCATATGATTTATGAGGATTCGCTGATTCAGAAGGCAATTTCGCAGAAAAAGGCGACTGCTGCAGTACACTCGAGATCATCCATTCCGCCGTCCTTTAGGAGAGCTCCGCAATGCTGTTTCCCGTTATAGTTGTCAGGCTCGTTGGCAATTTTCAAAGTCCATTTTGAATAGCCTGTAGCTTCCATAGGTTCGTCCATGATCGTGTTCCAATCGCCCTCTTCATAGAGATCGTGTACACCAAGCCATGCATTATTTACTTTGTTCTCCTCCAAAACGTGCATCAGCAGTTTTTCCTCCGAACTGGAGTTAATGATAGCCAAATGACCTACGTCGACAGGCAGATTCGTGTTAATCCGCTAAAGTTATTACGTTATTACTTTGCTGTTATTTAATTCGTTTATGACTAATATCTGAATTTGGAAATCGTCTGTCAGAGACACGAAAGCGTAAATAAAATTTATTCATTAACTTTTGCGCATTTCTAGTTTTATAAAAATACTATATACATATTAAAAAATATTATATACATTAAAAAATATTCTTAATGCAAAAGAGAGTTTAACAAATAGGATTCACGTTGAAATGTTATTGCTCGCAGAAAATGTGGTAGAAATGTGGCAGAGCATTTCGATGAGCAGTTATCAAGTAAAATCATTGTTAGGAACTCACCCCCTTCTTGAATGCAAATTCTACGAGCCTTGTTCCATGGCAACTTGCGAACATGAAGTTTATGAGCACCCATGCCAGGTGTAATAAGGTAATCGCTTCCTGCTTTTTCTATGAGTTTGTTATCGTCTTGCATTTTCCATTGACGCGGCCCGTAAATGTAAATAATCTGCTGCCCCGGAGTTAAATTTCCATTCACATTTGGTAATAATTTGCCCGAAGCTGTAGGAAAGTCTTGTAAATTGAGATCTTTTTCTCTACATTAGTCACGATGGAATATATGATGTAAATTAATAAAAGATATTTTTAATTTAACACATTCAAGATATAACATATAATATAAATATTTTTCTCTTTCTTTGTCTTTGAAGTCTTAATTAAATTATCAAAGTGAGATACATATTGCAATTAATTTTTTATTAATTTACCTGACAATCCGTTGATCGCTGTGTCAGTTGCAATTGTATTTTCCACTGCCATACAATACGTGATTGCGTATAAAACCACCACCAATATATATCGCAACATGATTATTATACTATTATGTTTACAATACAAATTTCCAGGAGCATAATATCACGAATGACAGTGGATGCGCTCATTTATACTATACGATAAGAAATTACAGCCACACCCACGTGGCCAAGGAAGTACGACTGATAAGAGTTACAGTGGTGTATCACACTAATATTATAATATTCAATAAAAGAAAATTTGTAACGTAAAAATAATGTGTAAATGTGTAAATACAAAATTAATGGTGATTATTTTTTTTTAATCTTATAAAATACTTTAAGTTGTTTTTTTTTTACTTAAACTTGGACCCTAAAAAAGGATATAAAAATAGTACTGAAAGCGAGAATACTTTCATAAATTGTATTTTAATCTAGTGTTTAATACAGGAAAATATTACTTATCAATATAGTAAATAAAGTAAATATAGTAAATAAGCATTACTTATCAATTTGAATTATTTAAATGTGAATCAAATTATCACAACAGCATCCTCACTGGGATTTCCAACATTATCAATATCTCATGAATCATGACATGACCATATATTATTATCACCTCATTAATTAAAATAATCATATATGAGATACTGTGACTAAAATAACATCGCATAAATTACTCACAAATTACTAAATAAAACATGATGTATAAATAATTTGATTGTATCTAATACAGTTTCTTACAACATGAAGATAATGTATGTCTCTTATTTTCATGCTTTACAACCAGTGTTGTGCAGTACCTAGGTACTTGTACCCAGGCCAGGTACAAATTTACGTACCTAGGTACTGTACCGAGGTACATTTTTTCTCTGGTATATCTATACCTAGGTACAATTTCTTGTGTACCGGTACCTATATTTAGGTACATTTTAGTTTCTTTTTGGATGATACTTTCGATCCTGCACTAAATGCACGTTCAACAGGCGCGGAGTTCGATAAAAGTGTATTATATTTATTTCACATAAATTTTTTTATAATTGAATATTTAATGGTATATGGTACATTTTAACACAAATCTTTTAAGTTTGGACAATCAAACATTGCGATTTAAATTTAACCATTTTAATTTAAATTCTCATTGATAGAATAACAGGTTACACCCATGTAGGATTTATTATTGGCGCTCCAGGTATCTGATGTAGTACAAACCTAAGGTTGTTCTTCGAAAACTGCTATCATGTCAAATTTTATAGACATCATCTTGTCAAGCAAATAATTTTGGAAGGTACGTTTTGACATTAATTTTACACCGGATAATCCTTCAATTAATTTAATAAAATATGGGTCTTCTACCAAAGATATGGGTTGCATCTTTTACACAATAAATTGTTTAATTAGTTTGTTCGCCTCAAAATTAATAATATTAGTGGTCCATAAAAGTCGAAAATACATGAAATCATATAAATGCCTATTTATTCTGAAATTTTATGTTAATAAATAAAAATACCTGAATTTAGGTACATTTAAGGTACATTTGAGGTACCTGTACCTAGGTATTTTGTTTTTCTAGTACCTGTACCTGTACCTCGGTACATTTTTTCCAGAGTACCTGTACCTATACCTAAGTACTGAAAATAAAGTACCTTGCACAACACTGTTTACAACATACTTAATTCGTTCAAAATTAAAAAAGCTTATAAAGCAACTCGTAAATGCAAATTTTTTAATCGTTTAACGAAAAACTTTATTTGTTCCGCTAGTCTATATTGGTAAACGTTAGAATCGCAATTAAGTAAATGTCGCAATTAACGCCGGATCTTCCGTAAAACGTAAATGTAATATAACTGTGGATTACTTTAGAGACGACACAGAAACATTCTTGAAAGGAAATGTAATTGCATTCCAGGCTAAAAGTTCAAATATCACTACGTGCGATTTATTGCGCGGTTATAAAGCAACGATAAAAGTTTCGCATTCTGTAAGACGATAAATGTATGATTTCTACATTGCCTTTGTATATTTTTGCGAAGGTACAGAAAATTTACAACTAATTTCTGCGCGCTAATTTATTAATTACATTTACAATTAGTCATTAATCGTTTGCAGTTTTACGATGCAACAATAATCAGCCAAGATATATATTTTAATAGGCTTCAGATACATCATAATATTATAAGATCTAACTAAAATTTCTCCGTTAAATAATAATACTAATTATTATTTTACGTCCAAATCGGTTTGCATTCGTCGCTGTTAGTTTTGATGAGTTAAAATTTATAAGAAATATAAATTGTGGAACAAATTCAAGAACAGTACTCACCTAGATGAGGAACGATGGAATTCTGCGGCGATGTGACTTGTAGTGGGCTTCGCGATTTGCTTACGGAAGCCTCGGAAAATCCAGGCAATCTAATTTACCGGTAATTTCACATATCCCCGATATCTTCAATCGTCGTCAATGCACCTATGTGTCAATCTATGTGCATTCGCTGACGAATATGCGTTGAACTTAATATCCAGCAGGAATGCTCCAACGTTCAACTTTTATTTTTATATATACAATTACAGTATATAATTATTAATTAAAAATTTCATTTATATGAAGCAAATCGTTCGTACAAAGTCACAACTACGTCCATCTCAAATACATTAATTTATTTTTACTTAATTTTTCATACGTCGTAGCATTAAAATATAAAGCCCGTTTTAGACAATCTATAATTCATGTCAGAATTTAAAATAGAATTTTACACATAATGTTGTATGTAACATATAATATAATTGTCATATGAAAAACATTTGAAGAATCATATACATAAAAATACACAGCATATAAACAAAATTCTATTTTGAAATCTGATACTATAATTACGAATTGTCTAAAAATTAGGCTTAATATTATTAAATTAAAATATTATTTATTGAGAAAACATCTCTCACAATCATATATGTAAAGGGTTAAATAATCAAGTAAATAAGTTGTAAATAGGTTGTTGACGTATTGATTCGCGCAGATTCTAAGCAACAATTTTCATTCGAATTTGCCGCCAATCTGTTGAGCTTTATGTTCAGTTGACAGACAACAGTTGTACAATTACTAAGTAGCGATTCAATTGATTTTTACTATTAGATCCAGCAAAATTAGTTTCAGACAGCAACATTTTGAATGCCTATTGAAGATATTATATGTATACTGTATAGTATATGCAATCAGCTGTGCTGTACGCAACTATGCGATTGTAGAGTTATAGCGCGTGGACGATGTTTTTCTCCTTCGTCCGTGGCTTGAAATAACAATTTCATTTGTAATATTACGAATAAAGGTAAGTAGACAAACGGTGCGGGATTCTTCCAAGATTGACTTCTGTCATCTGTCTTGAATCCAGAAAGTTTCATTCTAATCTTCGTAGAGCCTGTTCTAACCTCATCTTCCCTTTCTTTTGCAGATTTGAAAGAGAAAACGTAACATTGTTCAATCAAGATGAATAAATACGTGAACCTGGCGAAGGTGAACACTAATTATGCTATGCGCATGAACCGTCTGAGTAACCGAATCTTTGGCGAAGTGACCAGATCGACTAATCAGAAATCGATGAAAGTCGTGAAGCTCTTCAGCGAGAAACCGGTGAACAAACGACCGGAGATCGTGGAATATTATCCGAGATTCAAAGAGACGGAGCTGTTGATGACACATCTGCGCGATTACGGTCTCTTCAGGGACGAACATAAGGACTTCAAGGAGGAATTCCAGCGTCTAAAAGAACTTCGCGGTAAAACTAAGTGGGTAGCACCTCCCTTCAGAAATAAACCCAAACCAACTTAAAATACAAATGATCGCTATTCGAATGTAATAAATACAACAAATTTTGCTATAAAAAGTATATATCTGATTTGTAAATAATAAACTATATGCAATTTAGTATGATTAATACTGGTTTTTTTCTTGGAATATGATTCGTACCCATAAGAATTATACCTCTTTTCTAGGATGCTAATATTAAGTGAGACTACAAACTTTTTAATATATTTCAATACACATATTAGTATAACATTTGAGTTGAAGTTCATGTTGTTCTATAGATATGTACATTTACAAGTGAGTCTTACGAAATATAAAAGAAGTTTATTATAAAATTTCCAACAGTACAATAAATATGGCACATATATGTATCTAAGTATATAGAGACAATGCTAATATATACAGATTACTTTTATATACAGTATTGGAAGTCTTATATTGTATTTCTATTGGATATAGGATCACATTCTACTTACAATTAGTCCACTAACAAAAGGGATCTAAATGGATTTGTTCGTTTATTCTTGTAGTTTTACAATTCTTGCTTCACATTCTGAGAATTATCCGTCATACTTTCTTTATTATTTATATCTTCTTTGGATACCTCCTTTTTCTTCTTTTGTTTCTTGACATCTTTCGCAATATCGACCTCCTCATACAGGCAAGAATCATTTTGTTCTTTCAATGCACGCTCAGAACATAAATATCTAAACAGTGAATAGTGCAGATGTAGAAAACAGAAATAGATGCAGATTTCATAAATGATACGAACGATTAAGATAGATATATCCTAGGGTAATACCTAATTAAAGGAATCTCTCCCTGATGGTTGTAATACCAGTTTTCAATGTCAGATTCATGATTTTCCAGCAAATCTTCACATTGCGTTTTTAAAGTAGTTATCTCTACAGAAGGCTTGTCCCACAACTCGTAGGGAATACCTAAATCCACTTTAACTCCTCTATCCCTATAATCATACATATATTGGTTAATTTACAGAATACAATATATCGCATTGCACTAAGGCCCTGCGCACAATGGAAGAATATTAGATATTAGGAATAGGAATTAGAGTTTTAGAATCAGTTTCCTCATTGAACACTACAGATAAATAATAAGTGTTGTGTTTCGTATAACACATTTATATGTCATATCTTATTAATATCCATTTTGCGTTACGTTCAATATTCATTGAGGAAACTGATTCTAAAATTTTAATTCCTATTTCTAATATCTAATATTCCTCCATTGTGCGCAGGGCCTAATAATACATCTTACACGAGGCCATGCAATGTTTTGAACGTTTGACTCATTCCTTTCGCAAATCTCGTACTGTCCGCACGTTCTTTATGTATATTGTACTCCAATATGCGCTCGCAAACACCTTCCATGGATTCTACTAATCGCAGTTCTCTGGAAAAACAAAAATTATGCTAATCTCATCAGAATAATCTTATATAGTATATAGCCTCAATGTGTTACTTACGACTTCTTATATTCCTTTTTCTTCTTTGGCGCATCTACTGAATATCCAATCTCTAACACATCACGTGTTTTTCCCGTTTCAGCTAGCCTAGCCTCAAGTTCTGTAGCTAAAACTTTACACACTGTAACAAAGATTTATTGTTAATTTCAGAGTAATCTCTATTAACATTTGAAGTTATTACACAGTATTTCCTGAATGATCTCCCAGTATATTAAAGTTAATAAAAAATTATGCTTTAAAGCTACTCTAAATTTACTCCGTTTCCATCTTAGAGACATATTGCCCCAGATTAATCACCTTCACATTTATTAGCGTATTTAACCCCTTGTTCTTCCTCAGGACTACCGAAGGCAAGATACGCGAATAATAAATTTAATAAAATTGCACGATTCACTAGCAGCATTGTGACCTATATCTATATCAAAGAAAAGAGGAATGCCAATCGATAGATCATAGAAACACTGGAATGTCACTAATATGCAGCGTCGTGCAACGCAGCGACCGGCAATAACCATCCACAATATCAAAATCAGCCGCTTATGTTGAATTGCACCGACATTATTATTATTATCATACGTTATATGATGGCGTGTGGAATCTGTCGATTGGCTCATGAATAGGGACTTTGTAGAACTCCCCAAAACATGTCGGTGAAATTCTCTATCCGAGATATCCAATTTATTCATTTAAAAAGCATGTATATAATACAGTACAACTTACCGAAATAGATGTATGACTCTTTCTTGATTTTATTTCTTTACGCTATCATCTTTAATCTCACTCTGTTCGAATGTGTTTCATTCATTACTTGCAGCACTAAAAACCACAATGCACATTATTTTTTCTTGGTTCATAGATTTTGCTAATATTTAAACATTATATTTTTTGTTAATATAAATAGAAAAAATTACGAATAAGATAGATAAAAAATCAAAAGTAAGAAAAATGAAAAAGTTAAAAGAAATAATAAATTATTTTAGACTCTTTGAATTGTTAGATAACGAATCGTCACAGTTTTAATTTTCCGAAAGTTTAATCAACATTAATATAAATCCATGTATAATAATATACTTCCTATAAAATATTCTTAACAGAAATCACGTTTTTTCTTAAGAAATACATGTCGTTATTAGGAAAAGAATTAATTCTGGGATACTCTATTAGCAGACGTAGGAAACAATAACGCTACGCGTAATAGTTCGCGCAAATTTCTAATGCGCACTTTCTTTAATTTATTGATAAAGAACAGGAAAGAAATCCTATGACTCTTCCTTTGTACTGAACAGTTGTACAGAACAAGTTTTTGATCTCGTTTAGTAAGATGAGAAAACAACATATTTGCATTAACGCTTCGTGCTTTACTCAGAATTACTACGCGCGCTAATCGATAACATAATCACTTTTAATATTTCTCGTTTATGAGAAACGTGTCGTTAAGATTCGGTACAATGTCTCTTACGTACTTTTGACACAAGTTAAAATTAATGTGCTAATACTATGCATATAAAATATTGTGGAAATAATAATATTACATTCTCCTGGGACATAGCTGCAACTTCTTCAGAATTAATTAAACAAGATTAGGTATTGAACACTTATTTGAACTTCGTTCACGGATTATGATAATTTGTACCATTGTAATATTTAATTTGGTTAACTGAACAGCGATTTCTCTTCTATAGTATCACGAGTTTAAAACTTAAATATGAATGGACTATCCAGAACAGTCCAGCAGTTAATTAAGAAATGCATTAATGAGCCATCGTAGGACTCGAGAGACTCAGAATAATCATCTTTGCAATCGGCTGCTTAGAAAGAATTACATTACATCATCAATATGTCCTTACGCTAGACATGCATTTTGCTGCCTTCAACAATCTCATATATGTAACAGCGACAGTTTGTAAGCGCTTTTGCCTTTTATACATCATCCCAGTAATTCTTATGTATCATTTGATTTTCATCAAAATAAATCACAAATAATTATTATTGTTAGTATAATATTGGTCGCCCTTAACCAATTCTGCTGATTCTTATTACATAATTACAACGAATGTTACATTATGAGATTATTGATCAATGATCCCTATCACCATTTTGTACGATAAGGTTACTCCTCTGTAGAGATTTAAACGTATGTAACAGATGGTGTTGGTTAAATGACGTCTTCTTGCAGCAACGCGAAGAAACGATTTCAAATGTCGTGTTTAAATAATTTATAATCTCAAGTATTATACATATTGCTTTTTTGGGGGGGCGTGCATCTTGGCATTTGTCACGAATCGTCGGTAATAAATGCATTAAATAAATTGGATATATATGAATTATTCACAGACTTTAATAAAAAATATGATGTAACTTGGTATTTCTTTACAAGAGAATGTAAGCTGTACTTATCACGATTCAATATCTCGATATTCTCTGGTTGAAATTCAGTCTTATAAACAAAAGGAGATATCTACATATTTAAAGCAGACTACCTTTACAGAGAGAGAGAGAGAGAGAAATCATTATATCTTATATTCCATTCTTGAATTGTTGGGTACAGAAACGACCCTTTGCAATTAAATTAAAACTCTACTGAGAACTTATGCTTTTATTTCGATCATTTACCGAAGAATGGAAGCTGTAAATGTCTTTTTAAAACATATATGTTTCTGGCGAATGTTAGGGAAGAGATTTTGCCTTTCTTTTTTTCATGCAATTAAACGTTTGAAATTTTGTTTGTATACAATAACTATGAAGCATTTTTTGAAGAATACTTTGTATAGACATTTAAATCTAAAACAGCTGGAATTCGCGTATTGCACAACACAATAAAATACACATAACAGTGACAAAGATTCTTATAAAATAATATGATATAATAAAAATATAAAACAACGGCAGTAAATCGGCAGTAGAATATCCGCATCTTCTTTCCGTAACATGATCTATGTGTGCGCTGCATTAAGCGAAGAGATATTTCGGAGTTAATAAATTAAATACCGAAGATCGATGCGGGATGCTCTCGCGGAACTTCAGAGAAAGGCAAATCCTTTTACAAAATGCATACATTACTTATATAATGCTCATCGATCGGCGGTAGCGTTTTCTAGTACTAGTTATAACAGGAACCGATACAGGAGCGGGAGGTGTTACAGGTGTAACTGGCGTTACCGGTGTAAGAGGAGTTAAAGGAGTTTCAGCCATTTGGGCTGAAGAGGGGGGCCTGAGCTACCAAATGTAATTCTCAGTTTGTGGAGCTCGCATCACTCCCACACCTCCGCCAAGCCTCCTGTAATTCATACAACCACATAGCTTCCATTGATTCTGTTCCGGATCGTATACTTCGATTGTTTTCAGATACGCAGTTCCGTCGAATCCGCCTACCGCATACAATTGACCGTTTACTACCGCTAGACCCACCTAAAATTCATTGATGACAATTGTTAAAATCTAAGAACTCACCATTATTTAGGCTTGAATTCTAAAATAATTGAAATATTGATCTCGTCTATTCGCGCGCAGACAAATCATCCAATTTTTTTCCTATATATTTTTATATTTTAAAATATCTATAATCCCCTCATGAAAAAGTAAACTTACTCCACTTCTCCTAGATGTCATCGCTACTATAGGACTCCAGGAATTCGTATGGGGATTATAACGTTCCGCGCTGGAAAGCTCCATACAATCGTCTCGTCCTCCCACAGCATAAATTAGATTATTAAATACAGCACAGCCTAGGTGTTTACGTCTCGTAGACATCGGGGATACTTGGGACCATTTGTTCTGCCTTGGATCATATCTTTCTACCGTGTTAAGAGGTGATTGTCCATCAGACCCGCCGATGGCATATAAATAACCTCCGAGTACAGCAACTGCCACTCCCAACCTTCTAGTAGTCATTGGCGATACTTTAGACCATTTGTTTTCTTTAGGATCGTATCTGCGAAGTTATATGTATTGTCAGTTACAAGTGCATTATTTTACATATTTGTATATGTTGAACGTTTTAGAAAATCATTAATGTAGATATTTACCTTTCAACGTGATTAAGGCATTGTACTCCATCCTGTCCACCAACTGCATACAGAAATCCATCCAGCACTGCGACACCTACGCTAGTCCTGCAAGAAGTGGTAGGCGCGACGTCACAAGACCACTGATTCGTTTGTGGATCGTATCGCTCAATGCTATTTAAGTAGCTTTGTCCATCGTGTCCGCCAACCGCATATAATAAGTCATTTAACACCGCTACGCCTACTCCGCACCTCCGTTTGCTCATCGGTGCGACCATTTTCCAATCGGCAGTATTAGGATCGAATCTCTCGACGCTGGCGATGGCGTCACCTGAACACCATCCACCAACTGCAAATAATACCTCCCCTCGTCTCGTAGGTTTCCTGGGTCTCGTTCTAGGTCCCTGCATCAATGGTCTTTCTTGCGGCAAAAGTAGGTAATTCTTTGCTTCGTCCACGAGATCTCTGCAAGCATCATCGGAACGAACCAACAGATCCGATCCAACAGTGCCAACTAAAAATTTTGGACTGAGTAATGGTAGTCGCACGTGCTGCAAGACTTGTGCAAGATGCTGTCGTCTCTCGGTGACATTGTATTTCACCCAATTCATCACGGCACTAAAAACCTGTTCCTCTGTACGTACATTTAATTCATCCGATGAAATAATATCTACCAATTGCCCGACGGGTAGCAACAAAAATTCTTCGCTCTCCATTACCTATAAAGTATATAAAATAAAAACAATAAAGTATCTCTAAATCGGAAACTCAACCAACATCTTATTGAACAAAGCATACCTCTTGGAAATTATGTTGAGTAAATTTATCGGCAATACGCAGAAGTTCGCGACACGAGTGGGTATCCGCGAACGCCCGGATACCCAAGCAATTTGATGGATCTAATTGGCGTTTGAGAAATTCGCAACATATATCTTGAATTTCTGCTAATTGAAGAAGGCACGCTGCTGGAAGGAGAGTTTGAACATTAGCTTCTTCGACGATAATATGAGAAGTGTAACAGAAGTCTATGAGTAACTCCATAGCCATTTCGTCTATGTCGCGTATTGTTACTTCAGTTTGTCTAGATTCCGCCAGCTCCCCAGTAAACATTGCCCTGAAAAGATAGAGAGATGTAGAATACGTTGTAAGTAACGCAATTCACTGCATACGCTTGAATACCAAAACAATATTTATCAAGCTGTGCCATTGTACCTGAAGTATGGACTACATGCTGAAAGGATGACACGATGTGCAAATATCTTTCTGGAGCCAACATTGAGAACAACGTCGCACAGTTCCCGATGACGACGAAGAACGTTAAGCTCGGTTAGTGTTGCACGAGGATGCTTCTCAGAGGTATGACTGAGGCGTGCTGGGGAGGGAGCGCGTTCCACGACTATTTCACCCATCCTCTGCGAGGATGGGGCGCCCACAGCCGCTCTCCCCGAGGCACCCCTGGTCCCCCCGGCTAGCTGGAGGCGCAGCGGGGGTGACGCCCAGCCCCACACGGAATCTATCTGCAACACCATTCACCAACCACCGCAGGTCTGAAATGTGCCTGCAGCAGGTCCCCTAATGTTGTGGTTTTCCTATAATGACAAAACGTATATGTGATGTCATGTGAAATACATATTCTTAAGTTAATAATATTTGCTACTTATCACTACTTTATTATTTATATAAGTTAAAGTAATTTGATGTAAGATATTGTTTGATATTAGGATATTAGATTTTTGGTTAGGGAGAGGGTTTAGTTCACAAAGAAATATATATGCGATAAATTATATAATTAAATATAAATTACAGTATATATATATTGTAATTTCTACACTGTTAAAAAAGATATGAAATTTACAACACATTTACGATACTACGGTAAATGAAATTTACAAACTGAGTATCTGAAATAAAAATTCTTGCACTTGTATAGCTAAATTCATATATGAACATGAATTTTAATCACTAATATGAAATTTAATACACACAACATTGAATATTAGAAACCCGTTTAAGATTTTTTTGAATACGCAAGATAATAATACATATTTTCGATTGAAAATGAGAACATTTGTATATGAGCAAACAGATGAGCATAGTAATATTACTGCTCGATACTTTAATTTTCGAAATACCATTCCTTTAATTTTCAACTTCATATTTGAAATTTCATATACGGTATATCTGCATAAAAACTTCCTATTTTAACACTATTTTTAATACAGATTTTTTTAACAGTTGTACGAGAGGTACGAAGGTTGTATTCATAACCATATGAGTCATTCCGAGGCAGGGTCTTAAAAATTGATGATAAGAGCTATCTTTCTTTGTAATAGCATACGCAGATGGTGTCTTATCTCTTTGTACTCCTTTAACATATACATTTCCAGGCATGATTATTTGTAATTTAAAACCTTTACACATATGCCGTTAGTCTTAAAGCTCACATGCACTCCACATCAACACAAAATCCAAACAAACATAAAGAGGAATGTGGAGACGGCACCTTTCCACTGAAATTCCAGGGAATGGACAACGCAAACAAAGTGCGAGAGACCAAGACGAATGTTTATGTACATATCGTGGACCACGAAACAAGCTGCGAAATGACTCGCGAGCGTAGATCTCACGATATCTCCGGAGCACCCTCGCACCTCATCATAAAAAGGATCGCGGGGGACGCAGGTACAAGGAGTAGGTCGCGCGATTCCGCGGGCGAGCGCAGCAGATCCGGAGATCAGGATTACGTGTACGTACTTTCGTTCGCTTTCCTCGGACCGCCAGGCGATATCAACGAGAGAGAGAGAGGGAGAGAGAGAGAGAGAGAGAGAAAGAAAGAGCTGTCAGAGCTGTGCTCGCGGACTCGGTCTTCGGCTCGCCGTAGCGTTTTTTGTGTCAGCGTGGCTGCCTGTCGCGTAACATCGGACGTCGCCGACGGCGCCGTTAACGTTTGCTATTGTAGCTGAAACACTGCCGTACGGCGTACACTTGCACCGCGTAGCACTGCAAGCTATCACGAGGATGCTCTCATTTTGGCGTTCCCCCGTGACGATGCATCACGACGCGCGTCGCGTACCCCAACCGCTCGTGAACTCGCCTCGACCCAACTTCCGCGGGACAGAGGGGCGGAAGGGGAAGCACTCTCGCACTCCACTCGTGTCAATGCAATGCCGAGTCTCGATACGTCGATAATCGAACGTCTCGATATGATTTTGAATCGATCGTCGGTAGAATGCGACATCACCGACGAGATCACTGTTTAAAGATTATCAACCCTGGATAAATTTTCATGAATCTCATTGAAACTCCGAAGATAATGGAAGAACGTTATTATTGAGTGTCGATATAATTTCTTCGATCGATAAATATCTGAACAATATATTGTTCAATATATGAATGCTTCTATACATATAATAAGTATAATAGCATCTGTATAATAAATTGTGAATTTATAAATAAGCTATATATAGCTTATAATGCAATATTAAATTCACAATTTATTATGCAGATGTTAATATATACAGACCCAAGGAGAACAGAAAAGTCAAAATAATGTCAATTTGACATCATATCGACCAAATTATGTCATTTTTTGGTCATGGTTGAAAATTGACTCCTTTTTTATTATGTCTTTATGATTTTTAGATCGAGATTTGAATCATGACCAAAAAATGACATAAATTTGGTCAATATGATGTCAAATTGACATTATTTTGACTTTTCTGTTCTCCTTGGGGATGCTTACTATACAGATAAGCATTTATATTTACATTGCTAAATATTGCTTAAGATTGTACATATTGTCGCGAAACAGCATTTTTTCCACTTATTCAGTTATCACTTTCATGGATAATTAAACACTGAATAAAAAATTATAATATATATACATAATTTTAGGTAAGAAATTAATTTATTAAATTTAGATCTTGTAACAAGCATTTATGAGCAACTTTTCGCTTAAAACTTTTTACGTAAAATGTAATTTGGTTAAAAAATTTTCATTATTATTATATAACAACTCTTCTTATCTTGCATTTCTCTATAAATAAACTTTTGTAACATAAATATTTAAATTAGAAACAACTTAGTTTAACTTATTTTGGTATATTGGAATATATGGCGATATAGCGGCTATCAATTGTTGCGGCACTGAGATATCTGATGTAGTACAATATTACTACCACTTATTTAACTTTTTGTCGTTTTTTTCATTCTTATACTTTCACCACCATGTTAGTCGAATCTACTTGAAGACCAGTCGTTCTTGCGACAGACGTGATGCGATTTATAAAAGAATTACCTACATAGTTTCAACGGTGAAAGCGTCAATCATTCGCGTATTATTGGCCATCACCGTCATCTTCTCGAGATTTCAGAATTTATGGGCATGCAACATGGAAAATTAACATTAATTACATAGTTTTTCACGTATTTATTATTTATATCCGCTATGTGTATTTATTGCACGTATATATAAAATGTTAATTACACGTAGCGTACATTTTCCGTTTCCTTATGCGCGACTACCGTGGGAGAAATAAAGGAACAAGAAAGAGGGTGCACATGTGTGTTCCAGGAATTATGCTGCAAAACAGAGAGCGTTGACTTTTATTAATATCTACATTATGTTAATAATACACGGAAAGAATGGTTTTGTTGAAATATCTAAAAATTTGGCCAGATACAAATCTGAGAAAATAATTTTGTTAGACCATCAAAAGTAATTAAGTAGGACGCTCAAAATAATTGCTAGAATATTAAAACGTTTTGCAGCGCTATCGTTATGCTTGAGTGTCCTACTTAGTTACTTTTGATGATCTAACAAAATTATTTTCAGATCTGTAGTTGACCAAATTTTTAGATATTTCAGCAAAACCGTTCTTTCCGTGTACCTACCATCTTCTGTATAGTAATAGCATCATCCAACTGTATTATTTTAACCCGCAGATTGAAAAGAGTTTGACCAGAAATGTCTTTCTCTTTTATAATCTTTATTCCATCAGGAAGATGACGAAGTCGTTGTCGCATGAATTCCTCAATGAACACGACAAATAAACGATGCATGATTGGAAAATTCCCAAGGAGAACAGAAAAGTCAAAATAATATCAATTTGATATCATATTGACCAAATTTATATCATTTTTCGGTCATGATTGAAATCTCGATGTAAAGATCAAAAAGACATAATAAAAAAGAAGTCAATATAAAGTCATTTTTAAGTCATCTGAGATCGAGATTTTAATCATGACCAAAAAATGACATAAATTTGGTCAATATGATGTCAAATTGACGTTATTTTGACTTTTCTGTTCTCCTTGGGGTCTGTCTACTCGAAAAAAGAGGTGTATACGCGAGGAAAGAAAAAAAGGAGGAAAATAGCATCACATAGAATTTCCTATCGTTCATTATCGAGCACGGCCGATACCTGCGGCGGTCGTGCACGATAATTTTTATTTCTCCGTGACAGACGACACGACCGCGTCTCCAACACGAAGCATAACAATGCGTGTCGTCGTTTCTCATTGCTTTGTATATCGAAATAACTCGGTCGTATACTCCTCCCTGGGACACGTGTGCATACCGCGAGCACCGTTCGTTAGTAGTCGACGATAAAACGACGCGACGCCGCCGTACGTCGTCGTCGACGTCGCCGCCGCCGCCGTCGTCGTCGTCGTCGTCGTCATCGTGCCTGCAAAGCGTTTGTGAAACATTAAAAGCCGCAATATGCGACGTTGTCGCCTAATGACGCCCCACGAGACGCCGCCGCGCCACGATAATTATTAACGCGACGGCTTTATTGACGGTACACCGGAGAATACGCTCTCCTCGTTCGTTTCTCACCGCGACCGGCGTGGTACGTTATAATTCTGCGCGATGCGACGACGTCACTTTTGTTAATGTCGCGCGGGGAATACCTACGCGATAATGCGCGCCGACACCGCGGTTCAACAGAACCGCTGCTCGTTTGCGCCGCATTAATCTAGAGTTCAGATACATCGATATCTCGTTTAATGCCTCGTTTGCCTCTCCCTTTTTTCGCTTTAATTCTTCGTATTTCGATGCCACGGAAAGTACACCGCTTACGTAAGTTTATGACGAAACCGTTTAATATACATATGCGACATTAAATTTAGAACTAATGTTGGATATGAGGCTATTAACCTCAGGGATACCAAGATATTTTCTATAATTATTGAGGAATTACTGAGAAAGAGAAAGAAAAAGAAATAGAGAGAAAGATAAAGAAAGAGGGTGCAGAATAGAGGATTATTTTATATTTATCACGTAATTTAGCCACTCTAATACACTGAAAGAAAAAATATCTTGATACAAAAAAATTTTACTTAACATAAAAAAATTATTTACTCGGTGAGTCCTAATAGCTTATTTATTGTATTCAAGTCTTAAAATTTCTTGGTTACAATATTTACAATATTTATAACATTTATAATTTTTAATTAAATATTTATTTTCTTTTCGTTCTAGAAAATATTTATTGTTAGATCATTTTTATATTCAAGATAATTAGAATTTTTAATATTAGAAAAAATTTAGTTATAAAGTTGTAAATTTAATAATATTATTAGGTTATTTATAAAATATTTATTTAAAGGTAAAAAATGTAAAAGTACAAAAAAATATACTTAATATAACATGTGTATTTTGCTTAAAATTAAATATTTTTATTTAAATAGGACAAACAAATATTTGTATCAAAATACATAGTTTTCAGAAAATGTATTTTTTTTTATTTGAAAACATTTTTCTCTCAATGTGTAAGTGCATATAAGAAATATGTAATATACTTTAAGTAAAGGATGAATAAATCAAGCTACATATTAATTCACACTTCTGATTTTATTTTTTAATTATCGTACTCCGATACATCATCTTTCAGAGGATACGTTTGAATAATTTAGAACTAAGCAGAATAAACAGGAATGATGGTGCAAATTGATAAGATCGCGGCAATTGTAAAGTAATCGCGTTATTGGAGTGTTTTTATTAAAACCGCTGTATCGACCAGTCCTTACGTTCTTCTTAACTCATTTGTATCATCGTCCCCATTTGGAAAGGTCTCATATTATTAACCGTATATTTCATATAGTCGGACAATGCGATTATCTTTGCGTGTAGCGTTACGTTTTTGAATTTCTACACTGAAAGAAAGGCTTGGTTATAAAAATTTAGGCTTGATTAATGTTACCAAGCACCATGGTGAAATAGTTTCAACTAAACGTACAATAAGTATTACATAATTTAATTGGCTCAACTAAACAAAATTTGCTCTTTTATAATTATTACAAATGTTTATAATTATTATACAAAATGTTTTGTTATTATTATTATAATCGGTAATAATAATCAAATACTTAAAAAAAAAGTATTACTAAATGCATCTCACAAGTTTACCTAGAATTTTTTTTCAGTTTGAAACAATCAGAACTTAAAAGAACAGAGGATTTAAAATATTTTGGAGAGGAATGATAAATCACACGAAAAACGAACATGGCGCAACGAAATCGTTAAGTACATGCTTAAGTAATTAATGCAGAAAGTACGCGCGTGATCATAAAGTGTTGATTTGCCGAACAATTTACAATTAATTAAGCTTCGTGGGTTCTATCATTCGAGGGTCACCGGCGCAGGCATCGGAAACTGCTACACAAGTGTTGCCATTGATTCCCGCTGGGAAATTAACTGTAACGCGCGAGCAATTTGCATCACGCAGAAGTCAGGTGCGCATTGACGTCTCGACTCAATGTTGCTCCAATTCTAATAACACTTAACATTTCATCCGACTTCCCGAAAGAGATGTGCTTGATATAAAAATGCGCGCGGACAAAGTATCACAAATGTAGCTGCAATAATAAGTTTCGAGAAAATTTCACGATAATTGCGGCGAAAGTGTTATCCATAGGTTGCACGCGAGTCCGTATATGTACGCATTTTTATAAGGCAGAAATTGGCGCTGTTTAAATGCGCGCGAAGTCTATCATTATTTCCGTTGCGGGCTCGCGGATGCGAATTCAATAATATTGCGTGTTGCGTAAATCACGTTTCGAAATTTCAATCGCGTGACGTGGTTCCGATTCTTTATTTGATCCGTTACACGCACGCCTCGCGCTACCTGCCAAAGGACCACGCACTAATTATATGAAAAAGTGGCCCCCGTTAAAATCGACCAAAACTATGGAAAAGTGTACCTTGTGTGATGCCGATCAAAAGTTCAAATGGGCACGACCTTCAAAATATGCTAGTTTTTAAGCTACGAGCCCATAAAGGTAATATTGGTGGGCTCATTTTTAGGTAAAGATGCCCACCAATATTACCTTTATGGGCTCGTAACTTAAAAACTAGCATATTTTGAAGGTCGTGCCTATTTGAACTTTTGATCGGCATCACACAAAGTACACTTTTCCATAGTTTTGGTCGATTTTAACGGGGGCTACTTCAAAATATGCTAGTTTTTAAGCTACGAGCCCATAAAGGTAATATTAGTGGGCATCTTTATCTAAAAATGAGCCCACCAATATTATCTTTATGGGCTCGTAGCTTAAAAACTAGCATATTTTGAAGGTCGTGCCAATTTGAACTTTTGATCGGCATCACACAAGGTACACTTTTCCATAATTTTAGTCGATTTTAACGGGGGCCACTTCAAAATATGCTAGTTTTTAAGCTACGAGCCCATAAAGGTAATATTGGTGGGCATCTTTATCTAAAAATGAGCCCACCAATATTACCTTTATGGGCTTGTAGCTTAAAAACTAGCATATTTTGAAGGTCGTGCCTATCTGAACTTTTGATCGGCATCACACAAGGTACACTTTTCCATAGTTTTGGTCGATATTAACGGGGGCCACTTTTTCATATAATTAGTGCGTGGTCCTTTCTTCTCAACCTTGGCGCGATATTCATAAACTGCAGAAATCTTATACATAATTGTGATAGATTACGTACGGCTATATATAGTTTTGCCATTTCTACGTTCAACCGCATATCAATATTTTCACAATGTCGTACGATTTTAATTGCTCGGTCGAAGACGTTTTATACAATGCGCTGCGGTAGTAAGTCCACAGTTGTGACTTTTCTTTACTGACGTGGAAAATGTTTCTTCTCTATGCCGCAACTTACTACCGTTATTAGATAATATTCGCTGAAAAAATAATGAGGAGTGACTTCAAGGAAATTGTCAACAGCTAGATAATGCAGTAAGGTTTGCCATCGCGCAACAATAAATATTTATACATTTATTTTTGTACAAGTAAACATATCACTCTACTGATCGTACGTATAAATATAGACGCATCAATTTTTAATCACTAAGATATACGACGGACGTGTAAAGACTTACAATATATATATATATATATAAAACAAGGCTCAAGCTGTAATCAATCACAATTGTTTGTTACGTTTGAAAAATTATATTGATATTGTAATTTACTACAAACATATTAACTAATAAACTAACATATTAACTAACATATTAACATATAAACTAATATATTACTACAAATATATCAACTAACATATTACTACACGGAGAAAATTTTGTATTAAAAATTACTATGTATGGCAGTAGCCGTAGACGATTGCTGGAATTATAAAAATTTTTACTATGTTATTATATTAATAATTATTAAACTTATTAGTGACAAATATAGTAAAAATTTTTATAATTCCAGCAATGATTCACGGCTACTGCCATACATAGTAATTTTTAATATAAAATTTTCTCCGTGTACAAACATATTAAAGCCTAATATAAATGCAATCTAATATAACTGCTTTCAAGTTGAAAGGTTTCTTTTAGTGGAGTTTGACTCTCTTTTAAATCATTCGTTAAAACATCCCCGAATATAATTGCAATAATACTTTTGTACGTAAAACAATTTTTTTACTGTGACTTTTACTAGAATATTTTCTTCGTTTATACGGTTCTTTATCTCGTGCACGCATTTACTCGGCGAGCGCACGCATCTCGAGATCTCCCTTGATTTCGACCGAGGAATCAGGTGCGAACGGCACGGGACGCGAAATCGGCCGAAACGAGAGCGTGCACCGTAAACGTGTAATTGACGCGAAAGCGTAATCGATAGTCCACTCGGCGAACACTCGGTGTGTCTGTGTACGTGTGCACATACGCGCGTGCGGATGAATTGTGAAGCGAGAGGAGCAGCAGGTGAGAGATAGAGAAATGCGTGAGGTACTCTCGTGCAGAAAATATGAAGGCGACGCACGCACACACGTATACGCGGGGGGTATACGTCACATTCGCGTGCCGGAGACACGTTCTTAATCCCGACGTCCTCGGAGGACTTAATAATAACGACACCGATGTGCCAGAAAAGCTCGATATAAATCGCGGGGCGTAATCGCGGCCGCTCTGTGTAGGTCGCCGCTCGATTTTGTGAAACTGCAAACGCGTGTGCAGACATGTGTGTCGTGCATCACGTTACCGATCACACGCAATGATATCGAAAGTTTTAAACGAGAACTTCAACGTATTAATGCTCGACAGTTAATTAATAGTTCTTGATGAAGCTCCTGGAGCGCGTAAGGCAAATGGATATATTTCCAAATACCTTTCTTAATATCGTCTGAAACTATAATAATGTTTTTTAATTATGGTACATTTATGTCTTATTTACGATCACTTTTACATTTTTTTTCAAGACAATTACATATTTAGTTGCTATCCAGTAAGATCAATATAAAGCAAGGTATATATTTAACAATTAAAAATCATTTTAAAAGATGATTATATTTGTGCAGTCGGAAAATTAACATGGAACATTTCTAGTCTCTTTTCAGGTAATGCACACAAATTCTAAAGGCTTTATTGTTATCAAGTAATCGTCAATAATAACTCAACTATTTACAGAAAGAAAGAATTGTGGTGTTTTAACGAAATCGTACTGCTATTGCATATTTGCTGCTATTGTTATGTCATAATTAATTCTTACAAATTGCGTAAAAATTACTACAAGAATGAAAAAAGTCAGAAATATCGAAATACATCTCCATTTATTATAGATGAGTATGAAAAGTGATCGTAAATGAAGAGTAGCGAGAGATAGCATGATATTCGATACACGAAACAATGTTTCCAACGTACAGATACAGCTGGCAAACGAGTTCTCACTCTGGGATTTCGTCAATCTTCTTTCAATGTTCTTTCTGGGAATGCGCTTGATTCAACATCTCGAGATGCAGGTACCAAGACGCACCGTGTAATTTTACGAGGCTTAAACGCGGTTACCGGGTTTCCGCGGCGAGTCTGTTCGAAGACAGGCATCATTTGCATTTTTCGTCAGTATCATTATCGCAGAAGTCGTCGTCGAGATTAAAGCCATAAAAGAGCGAAAGAGAAGGGAAGAGCGACGGAGAGAAAAAAAGGACGTATATGCGATCGAGAATATCGACGTTGAACTCTCGACGATCATAGGTGCCGACAACGTGCGAACGTCCATAATTTCTGATGCGGTTCGCCGATCGCATCGGTAAATCGTTCAGACTTATCTGAACATTGAGAGCCACCGCCGTTGAGACGACTGAGCAAACGAATTTATGCTCTCCCGAAAGAACACTCTCATCGGATAATTAATGGAATGCTGCGATTAACGCGGGACTTTCGCGCACCCGAATGTAATATGCTTCTCGTCGTTTACGTCGCAGTTGTTCAATAAATGCGAGAAATAAAAATGAATTTCTTGCATATATTTATTAGTTATAAGTAAATTATTAAATTTATAACGATGGATCGATAATATTTATATTTTATTAATTGCTATCGTTAAAAACTATAATAAGATCCAGATAACCTTCGTTTATAATAAAATAATTTGTGGATTTATTTATATGCGTAATTCTTTTAATTAATTTAGGGGTCCGATACTCTTTCTCTTTTTCTCTCTTGCGACAATTTGTTAGAACGTTTTGTCTTTTCTTTCAATTTTTTTGACTAATTTATTTAACGCAAAGTTCTAAAATTAAAATCCTATTACTTAAGTAATAGGATTTTAGTAAATTATTTATTTTATATAACGATGGATCGATAATATTTATATTAATTGCTATCGTTAAAAACTATAATAAGATCCAGATAATCTCCGTTTATAATAAAATAATTTGCGGATTTATTTATACACGGAGAAAATTTTATATTAAAAATTACTATGTATGGCAGTAGCCGTGGACTATTACTGGAATTATAAAAATTTTTACTATGTAAAACAATGAAAAACATAGTAAAAATTTTTATAATTTCAGCAATAGTCCACGGCTACTGCCATACATAGTAATTTTTAATACAAAATTTTCTTGGTGTATGTATACGTAATTCTTTTAATTAATTTGGGTCCGATACTCTTTCTCTTTCTCTCTCTTGCGACAATTTGTTTGAACGTTTTGTTTTTTTTTCAACTTTTTTGACTAATTAATTTAACGCAAAGTTCTAAAATTAAAATCCTATTACTTAAGATCCTATCCTGAAAATTGCGTGTTATAGATCGATCTAGGTTTTAAAGTAATCGGTGAATCGACTTTTTATTAAAGACAAGCTTGCTGTTGGTCAAATAATCCGAGAAGATTATACGAAGTCAACGTATTCCAACAAGCTCTATTAACTCCATATTAGCGTATACAATAAGCCCCTTGTCACGGATATAGCTGGAAAAAACGATCAATTCAGTTCCAGTTCAAGCGTAAGCTTGATAAAGGTTTGGATATTTCTGCGCATGTCTTATTTTCGCTAGTTACGCGAAGATACCACGTATACGAAACTCGCGTGCATTATCCGTAATAACACACGTCGCGCGTTCGTATTATTCATATGCACGTATTAATTTGCGATACAACTTTATTATGAGGTGTGCACCTGTACGTCGCGCGCGGCTCATCAGCGCGAAAGCGATCGCAGCAACCGGCCTCGATTGAAATTTTCCTTGGAAATCGCTGAAAGAGGGCCGGGAGGAAGGAGAGAAAGAGAGAGAGAGAGAGAGAGAAAAAGAAGGAAGGGTAAGAGGAACCCGGCCGCAAAGCCTGCCGCACGTCGCGTCGCGCATAACGATAATGGAGATTACAAACGCCAGTCCGTCAGTTTCTCATTCTGGGAGCGACGTGTGCTTGCGCAATATGATTAAAAGAAGCAGATTATCGTCGACGAGGGGGCCCGGGTTGTCGAGGGGCGCCGAGGGGCGAGCTCGCATCGAGCGGAGTATAGACACGAGAACGATCACTTATCGGGCTTTATTAATTTCCTTGATGGGGCCTACTACGTGTGACGGATTGTATGTCGCTGGAATAAAGCGGCATAATGCCGCCGGTCGATTGTGTAGCGTCGCGGATATCGAGTCGATCGCGAGCGGAATAGCGTTTCGCCTAAGTACGACTGGAATGCAACTCGAGCAAGGATCCGAAATCTCTCTCTCTCTTTAAAGAGCCGAACAAATACAGTAACTAATATAAAGTAACATATTTCGCGAGACAAATGTGATCGCTTTCGAATGCCATTACGGAGGTGCCTTTACATTTGCATGTCTCGAGCAATTAATGCTTTTATTATAACAAAAGGAGGGGAAAAAACATACTTTATTTTTATCTTCGATCATTCGTGCGATATAAGGAGAACGTGATCGTGCGGTACAGGTGCAGAAATGATTCCTATAAGATACGTAACTAACTCCGAATAATAACGGTACGTTGTTCCGTTATACGAATTTATGAATAATGTAACGTATATCAGCTATTTCTTTATGTATATATGTGTATTATCATATTATTCTCTCTCACTTTTTATCTATTCTTATACAAGTAATTTGAGTTTAGATATAATCCAGTCGCGAAGAACGTTTAGAATACGAGCGACTGCGTACTGTCATGCAACGAGATATAAGTAGAATGTAGCGTGTTATCTAATAATTAATTATGCAACAAAAATTTAATAAAGATCCGCTGCGCAGTTAAAATACGTCTCACTTTAGCAGAGTTTAAATCATAGATAACACACACACATATCATTTTTTTTGTCATATATCATAAACATTTAATAACAAGCAATTAATAACTAAAATAAAATAAATAGATATATATAATTATCAACATAATAACGTTAAGCTCAAATTTATTTAAATCAAATCTAATTAATCCACCCGAAATAAGATCGTGTGAAACCAAACGTTTTTAAGCAATTAACTACATATGAATAAAATATAATTTGTAAATATATTATATAAGAGCATTTTTGTGTGCATGCACTTTTATATTATGATTGACAGCGCACTTTCAATATCGTACTGTAAGCGGCAGGAATTTCCAATTGCCGTAACGAGCATAAAAAGGCGGTAACTGGTTCCGTGTTAGAATAACGCATTCTCTTTTAAAAGAGTATATGTATACACTTGTCTGTAAATTATCGGCACGATTGTTAGCTAGTCCAATCATGCGGCACATTCTATGTACAATTATCTACCGCGCATATTCTTTTACAATAATTGAATTATTAATGAATATCGAATAAAAATGTATAATATTTTCTATTTATATTTCTAATTAAATTATCGCGAAAGTTTATATATTTTATCTTTTATTTCTTCTGCTTTCTCTCAGTGTTATTTAATATCTTCAGATAGTTAAATAAAGTTATTTTCATTATTTTACCGAGAATGACAACGGCTGCTGTTAAATGTATGCAAGAGATCTAAATAAATTAATTTTCTTGCGCCTATTTTGTAGATCGTATTTTATAGCAGGAACAATTGGGGAAAATTACATCGACGACTATAAGGTTGGATCGAGGTTCAATTTTAATAAAAGGGGGCGGCACACGTTGTGTCAGGATATCGCGTCTCAGTCCCACGAGTCTCTTTGTAACAAGTCAAATAATTGATGTGTACACAGCGCACTGTGGAAACAGTACGTCACCTTGTCACAAAGAAATCGAGAGTCGAGGGTGATGTGGGTGGCAAATGTGGCGCGATCGTCGATTGGAGCTTTTCTACCGGGATGGATAGCATGAAAGGTAGAGGGTCGTTTCTACGTAAATAATTATCCAGCCATGATCAGTTCTATACTTTGACGAAACGTAATTTCTTCATTAAAGAAGATTACAAAATGCCAATGAAATAATAGCTTTGTAATGTCTGTAATATTTTCTATATAAAAGAATTTTATGTAAAAATAAATTTAATGAAATACTTGGAGATTAAATAGTATTGTGCGTAAAAGAAATTGAAATGAATCGCGAAGGTCGAGAGATGGATCCAGTCGGATAAGAGATATAATAAATTCTGATGTGTATTTTTTTGATCACTATTCTGGTATTCTAGCGAAGGAAAATAATGATAAAATACGTGACACATATACATGGAACTGACAATATTATAAATATCTCAATCTTCAAACATGGAATCACTGACGATACAGTACGATACTTTATTTATGCACTGAGAGAAAAATTTATGATATTTGTGACTATAATTAAATTGTAAATAATTATGGTTAGGTGCCCCATTTTTATAGTTATTACTGCTATAATGTTAGTAATAATAACAAAAAAATAATTACAAATACCATATTTTAACTATAATTATTATAGTTAAAAAAGGTTTCAACTATAATATTTAATAATAATTAACTATAATAATTACAGTTAAATTATGGTTTTTGTAACTATTTTTTTGTTATTATTACTAACATTATAGCAGTAATAACTATAAAAATGGTGCATCTAACCATAATTATTTACAATTTAATTATAGTCATAAATATCATAAATTTTTCTGTCAGTGTGATTCCAGGTTCACGCATAAAATAAAATACAATAATTCGATTGTGCTTTATTGGGGGGATATTGCAGTATAGTGATGTAAAAGATTTAAATTTCATACTGTACATATCAATATCACCCGAGCTGTAAAAATTAATAACAGACGACAGATCGGCACGCAATTACCGTCTCTGAATGCACGAGCCGACGTTAAGCGATACTATTCACGACAGTAATCGCAGTTGCGCATTGTGCTTTTTGCCCGCAATCGTTTCGTGCGCAAATATCGCAAACCACACTCGCGATGCTCTTGATTCCTAATCAAATGCATCCATGCGACGAGGAATCGTCGCACCGCTGTTTGCTCAGCTTTACACGCGGCTTGCGTGATATATTACGAAAAAAAATTATAAAGCGCGGGAGAGTAAAGCAGTAACGAGTGCTTATTTAACGGTAGCGGTATAACAGGGCCTAGACCGTTATCTGCTATACAGGCGCATTATTTCCCGTCGATGGCAGATTTCACGGCGAGTAATCTCTTTTGAGATGATCTTTCGTGAAGGTTTAATAAAATATTGAACGAGTTTTCCGAAGAGTTGACTTTATTATTAAACATTTTAATACTTTAAAGAATTAAATGGCGAATTAAACATGTAAGAGGAACAACAAAGCTTGTTTTAAGGAGGTTCAGGTGCTACAAAAAAATGCAGCCAGCCTCATGAAATTTTAATATATTGTTCTGCAATGCAAAATATAATTATGTGAATTTTTTTGGAATTTTTCATGGTCACGAAAAATTTTACTTTTTAGCATAGGTTCTTATGGGAAATGACATAATGCACAACTTCAGAATGAAATAATGCAAGAAAAAATGCAAATGATAAGAAAAGAAAAATATTAACTTAATATATTTACAAATAAATGAGTGAAAGAAAGGGGTAGGTTATCGCACATTTCGTAGAGAAATTAATTATTAAACATGAAATTGATTTTTTGATTTTTGATTTTTTTTCAATTAATTTTTTTGAATCTATTATTTCAGCTATATCCAAAAAAGCTACAGACAATTTTTCGCGGCGAGCAATGTCAACCCAATACTTCGAACGTTAGTGCGCCCGCGTCCCACTACTTCCCCCGATGAAGCACCCGAACCTTCTTAATCTTTACCGATCTCACGACTAAAAAAGACGTAATAAATTCCCAAAAACGACGTTTACTTTCTTATATCGGAATAATTAAGATGTTTTATCGCGTTCAAAGATTCTGTATTTTTATACAAGTTCTTTCTCCGACAAGAAATCGTAAGATAAGACGAACCAAGTGCTATTCCATCGAAATCACTCATAGATCGAACGTAACTACAATTTTCCCGAGTTTTCCATTGAAATCTCATGTAAAATGTTAGCGCTTAAGTTCCTCACTTGTCACGGGTGGTATCGCCGTTTGGTTGCACCCGCTTAGTTATGTCTCCTGATTCCTAATCGAACCACGAAGAGCAGCGGCCGCTCTGTTTACTCTGTGACATATCGGCACTCTCGCGTGTGTCCGCGCGCGGTGGCGGTACACGGTACATTGTATTATATCTGCCTGGCACCACGAACGATTATTTGCCGTGTCATACAGTCGTGGCCGCACATTATGCGGGATACACGTCGCCGTAGGCGGCGATGTGTGCTCGCGATCGGTATCGGGGTTCAGCCGGCCGGCGGCGACGGCGACGGCAACGGTGACGGGTTGTAGCCTTCCTCCTCTTCGTTCCAGGGTGCGATCACGCTCCTGTGGCAGCGCGGCGGCAGGATAATGAAAATAAAGTGGCGGATAAAGAAGCGTGGACGAGCGCGATCGATACGAGCGGCCTTACGCGAGAGAGCCCTTCGGCGACGCTGGGTGGCTGCGAAAGATCGAAAGGGCTCGCGCGGCGAAAGGGTAAACAGGTGCGCCTTGCGGGAGGATATGAAGGCGCCGCGCCGAGGCATAACGTTGTTTTGACGAAAACGAACAGAAGGAAATTATTTGTTCCAAGGGATACGATAAAAGAACAATTTATACTAGATCTTGCATAAAAATATATTGTTAATATATAAAAAGAAATATTTTTCCAAAAATAAAAAAAGAATATACAGCGCGTTATATATTTTCGAATTGTCGATACTTTTTTTTCCTTGTAAGGTAAAAGTATTGTATAGTCAATGCTGTCCCTTCCCTGGTCGTGCAAATTTATCAGCAAATTTATCTGTCGCATTCGAACACGGATACGTAATATGTCAGGCGGCTGTTAAGATAATTCGTACGGAGATGCGCAGGCTTTATTTTAGTCACGCAGAATTTAAAAGTAAAAAATTTACGAGGTCAGACAGGCCAGCTGATCTTGAACGATGAAATCGTGAACGCAAGACTGTGTAACAGGTGTTTGCTTGCTGATACTGTAATATTCCGTTGGCTGTTAGACTGACAGACAGTTATAAATTATGAAAGTTCCAGGCAGTGACTTATTAAAAAACCTTTGCATTTGCATTAATTGCTTCAAAGGAGCGTCTAAATAAAAGCTTCAAAATAACGGGCTCGTGGCCACGGAGGTGTTCTCGTTGGATTTTTATTGAATTTTATCAATTCATACATTCATATTGCGATAACGAGCAACGCAAGCTGAAACAATTACGTCAGATTAATAAAGATCCATAGCTCGGACTTTCGTGTGTAATCTTTGCGAATGGTCAGTTTCTCGGATGTTAAGTCGTAACGCTTTTACGAAACGATACACAGAAAAAAAATGCTGTTGCTTCAATTAAACGTCTACGTCACGGGCTGCCACAAATATAAATAGTTCATTCAATTGTATTATGATTGGACCAAATATCTAGATTATTCTTTTAATAATGTAAATATTTGGTCCAATCATAATACAATTGAATGAACTATTTATGTTTGTGGCAGCCCGTGACGTAGACGTTTAACTAAAGCAACAGCATTTTTTTCAGTGTACAATGCGACATTCCGAATTCGTCCAAGAGTCTAGGATTCCTCGTGGTTCCACGAAGATTACGTAATCTATCGCGCCCAAAACGATCGGCACGCGAGCTTCATCCACTACGTGGTTACTAGTCGCGTGGTTGTAACGTTCGCACGGGTGCATCGCACACGTGCATCGTCGGCTCTATTGGTTGCATCAGCAGGTGCAGCGGAGCGCGATGCGGCGGGGGTTTAGCGTCGATCTGTAGCACGCGAATCGTGGCTCGGCGTAACAAATCGAGGGTAAGTATTCCCTCGTTTTTCTACTTTTTTTGCGACCGGCGGACAACTTTCATGTCCATCTGCTGCCTCGCGCGCACCGATATGACTTACGGATCGGCTATTTCCTTGGATGATAATCCTGATAAACGCGACGCGACAGGACGGAATAACGGAATTAACGGAGATGAAGGGCACGCGTAATTTGCACAGAAAGATACCGTCGTGTTCTTTTCCACGAGGATTATCACCGGTGGCTCTCGTACGCGACAATGATTCGAATCGAGTTTGCCCGAGAAATGTTCTATTCGGCATGCTTGAAGCGCCCGTCTGTGCTTGATGAATTTATCTTCTTATTTCTTCAACTACATGTCTGCATGAAGGTGAAAACATTACAGGAAAATCTCTCGTTAATGGCGTGGGAGGAGATACATCATACCTATCAAGCTGCTAAGTGTCTAGGAGATTATGTGAGGAAAGGAGAGAGATACGTCTGTTCTAAACATTTACGAGAAGCGCCGCTAATTGCCTCGTACGAGCCCGTCATTATGCAACCTCGTAAACTGTTCCTTTCACGCTCACTATCACGACCGACCAGCTTCGCGCGCTCGCAATCTTGCGAAAATTCCCGCAACGCCGACATCTTCATTCGTCGCCGCCGCATCATTACTCCACTTATTGCAATTATTGCCGTTATCTCGCGAATCTGCATTTCTTCTTTTTATCATCGCGGAAGTAAGAAGCGGAGTAAATCTGATGGGCGGGATTGGGCGCCAACGAGAGAGCGAAGTTAATAAAGCCGTGAGAGTTGCGTCGGGTGGGGAGAGCGAAATTACTTTAATCGCTGGCACACGACGTTGTTAAGGGGATTAATAAAAGGGCATCGTAACGTTTCACGTGTGTCCTCGTCGTCGCCGCAGCGGTTCGCTTCTTTTTTTCTCGCCGAAATCGTCGCTTCTCTTACCGGCCCATTTTTTTCTCACTTACGAGGAAGAACGTGACTCGTCATTAAGCGATATTAAGTCATTACTGAACGTAGCCGACAAGTATGGTTTCAGAGCAGCAATTATATATCCAACGAGAAGCCGCTATCTACTCTCGCGCAATGTGTCTTAATGTGCGCATAAATCGCTTCCGTACCAGGGCGCGTTATTCGGACGATCGTGTTGCAGTCGTTCACTTTCGCGCTCTTGCTTTTTCTGATGAACTGAATCGAGCGACCGGTCGTCCTTGATGTTATTCGGCATCGCTAAATTGGACAAATCTTATGTAGAAGCGATCAATTGACAATTTTAATTATTTCATATTGAAAGAGAGTTTCGGAATTCATTATTGAAACACCATGGAGAGCGGAATTCCAAGCTTTGAAAAATCCCAAACAGGTTTGCCGTAGTACGTGCGACACGAATGGACCACACGAACGGTGTGAATGATTGAGTATTTTTGAGATGGCATACGAGACGATGAACGATGCAGTCCCACGATACGCGTAAGTGCATTGCTGCTGCAGTCAACGCGGCATATTCATCGAATTCGCGACGGTGGTACGTGCGTCTAAGGGTGTAATTAAGCTGTCGATGGATCATCGATTTAGTCTTCGGGGCTAATCGAGGCACCCATGCTGCAATTAGCATACCGGCGGTAGAATTCTTCTCGGCGAACCGCGAAGTCATCTCTGCATTAAATCACTCGAACAAGCGTGCACAATACACATTAGGAGAAGTCAACAAAGCGGAAGGATTTGCAAAATGACGATAATTCTGGCTCTATATTTTTTACGATTTTTTGCGGAAAAGGCAGCGGATTGTTTTCGCGAAGAAATGGAGAATATAAAACGTAAGAAGACAAAGTATACCTCATTCTTTGTTATGTTAGATTATTATAAAGAGCTCAATAAAAAACAAAATTGTCATAGGAAATTAATTTTTTGCGTTATTATAATTAATTAACTAATAATGCAAAATATTGATTTAATTATTAATTAGAAGATTGATTTATAAAAACTTTAGCATGCTTGGCAGGGATTAATTGTTATACATGAAACTGTTGTGAAATTTCATCAAAGTTTAAATCACACTCGAGAATCGGCT
This sequence comes from Aphaenogaster rudis, assembly GCA_003063815.1. NCBI lineage: Eukaryota > Metazoa > Arthropoda > Insecta > Hymenoptera > Formicidae > Aphaenogaster > Aphaenogaster rudis. Next base: position 506,402 of record NJRL01000160.1, read on the forward strand.
CTGTGCATTTTGTAATCGCAAATAAATGTAAGTCAAATTTATTAAAAGGCAATCAATATGATTGAAAGAGTAATTTGCGAATATATTAATTTTTCAACCGCAAAAATTAATAACAAAGAAATATATAAAAATAATTCAAAATTAGCCACCAACTAGAAAAATGTTCTCGATATACTATTTTATATCGATAAGTTGCGACAGACATCGCACAGGTGTTTATTTACTACGTGTCCTGTTGCCATTCGTGCGAATACTTGGCGATACAAAAGAAACCAAGGAACATGTAACGCAAAATTGCACGGAAAGAGCGGACCAAATGACGGGACAATTTGGGTTGAGAAAATCACTGCTAAGAACGCATCGGTGTCATGCCCGCATGAAATGTGGGCCCTAAGGGCCTTTAGCGAAGGGTTCCTTGACCGCGGTAGGAAGCTCGTGAGAGATCTGTATCGCCACGGCTAAAAATATGGCGGGCGCAGGAGGGAACGCGAGGAACGCGCAAAGGGAGAAACAAAAAGAGGCTCAGGGTTCGAAGTTAGAAGGAAGCGGGATATCGGGCGTGTGTCTTTAACCCCGAGTGCATCGAACGTAGAGCATTTTTGCGTGTTATATATCTTGGCAGCGATTATTTCGCCGCCGATTATAACGGGTTTTTTGCTCTTTTGCACGGCCGCGCGATAGTCGAAGTTGTCAGCTGTGACGCCGGCCAACAGACGCATTCGTTAATTCCGCTCTTACGGGGTATTTAACGATACTATCGATCGCCGTGATCTTGATTTACTAATTGCTTATTAAGGCATATCGTAATTAGCACGAATGCGAACACGACGCGTGTCTCATCGGAAGGTTCACCGACCGACATTATTTCTTCCATTCGATTCATCTGACACTTTGCTCTTTAAAAGTGGATCCTGTTGGATGCTGACGAAACGGACAAAAAATGTTATTTCAAAGATATTGATTTAACGATTTTTATTAAATTATCTTCATCAGTTTGTTAACTGCATATTTTTATTCTTGGATATTTTAAATTAAATGCAGAGAAAGATCTTATTTATACGCACTTTTGGAAAGCTTAATGTCCTCCCACGACCATTGAAGATCTATAAACTTGTAATTGCTTTTAAAAACTACTCATGATATTTTCATTGAGGACAAGTAGCAATTCAATGTTGAGAAGAAGTGCGGCATAGTTGTGACATCCTGTGTAAAATCATGTGTAAAAAAGAAACCGTACGGACATTTATATATGTTAATAAAGAAAGAGAGCCAGCTGTTTATAATAAATTCCGATACAACATGCATATATAAGACGTGTGAGAACCATCAAGTCGAACGAATACTACGTTCCTCGGCATCCGCGAGTCGCGTAAAAATCAGCGCAATTAGTCGTCCTACGGACGTCCCTTTCAACCCGTTGCGGCCCAGAGTTCGCCGACCGGCGGCGAGTCGGGCCCCTTTTTCTCCCCCTCTCTGTCTCTCTCTTTCTCTATCTTCCCTTCCTTCTTCCCCGACGTTCTCTCTCACCCTACTTCGTGCCATGCTGTGCTTTGCGGAAGATCGGATTTGTCAGATACCCGAGCGAGGAGGGTGGAGGCAGAAGGGGAGTGAGTCTTAAGTGGAGGGCATCCGGCTGCCAAAGGGCCCCGAGGGCCCCGGCCGGCCGGAGCAGCTGTTTTCGGGTGCGATGACACTTGCCGCCCCGCGCTCTCAGCATGCCCGCAGCAACGGCAACGGCAACGGCAATATAACGCAACGCCCGGCGCGTGATGCGACCCGTAGGGCCCCGCAAAAACCGCAGAAGGGCGAACCTCAATGGGGCACGTGCCCTTACGAGTCAATTCACTCGCGAGGTTTATTCTGGGCTCTTCTCTTGCGCGCTTCCACTCTCTTGTTCTCTTTTTCTTTCTTTCTTTTTCTTTATATATATATATATGTATATATATACAGTTATGTGCAAAATAATAGCATCGGCTTAAAAAAGGAACCCCAAATTTTTATGTTTTCTCCACCATGCTTAACTGTTTTAACTGTATGTATATCTAAGATTAAATCTTACTTTTATGGTCATATAAAAAAATATATATATATTTCAAATATTTGAAATATTTCTGTGCGGTGCTATTATTTTGCACATAACTGTGTGTGTGTGTGTGTGTGTATATATATATATGTTATATATATTGAGATATATATTAATGTAACCAAAAATTATAATTTACTTTAATTAAAAAAGACGAAATCGAAACTGCACACTTCCAATCCTGGGAAATTTATTGGTTTCTACAAAAATCCACGAGCTGATAAACCTTCTTTTTGCTCTCAGATCTTCTGCTCTTTGTAAAAAATTCTGTGCACCAAATAAATTTCGAGCCTAAATAACGATCTCGATAAAATCTTTTCGAGAAGCCACTTACGTCGATATCCATGTAAAACTGAAGCGCACAATACCTGCGGTACGCTTTTCGTAACGATCGACATGACACTTCTCAATGTGGTAGCTCGGCTCGAATGAATTATTCCAAGAATTTTCCCACACGCGAGAGAGAGAGAGAACGAGAACGCCACTGCCCTCGTCCCTTCGTTCGTGGGGGTGGTCTCACCGCGGTTTTTACACAATTCCCAGTGTCTTCGTGTTGTATCATATCAGCGATACGACCGACGTTTTTATTTGCACTCGGTGTCGTGTTACGCGGTCGTGCCCGCGCGCGAAAAGCGCTACTTATCTTTACAGCTTCGTATTGTACATACGATCGTACGTACGATCGCTTTAGCCTCGTGGCATGGCCGGCGATCATTATCATTAGCAAGCGACGCGAGTTACTCTTCCTCTCGGCTAATCAGTGATGACCCACTTCATTAAAGCCTGTTAAATAATTTCCATATCGAGTGCGAGTCGTCTGTCTACCTCTCGGCTGCCTTTCTTTACCTTATACAAAGAGACCCGTTTATCCCCTTTTTTCGTCGAATGGTCACACATGTATTATTGATATAACCTTTGATCTTTGCTTTTTAGCGGATTGACACTTTCCTTTGTCGTCGATGGAAAATGATGTCTCGTATTTGCATTCTTCTTTAAGAGAGTTTTAATAATTTATAATTAAAGCCGTAAAGCTTTTTAATAATTTAAAATTAAAGTTTTCAAAATTATAATTAATATTACTTATAGCTTTAATATAATTGACATTCTTATTAGACATGAATTTTGGGTTATTTGTATATTAACACCTGCTGCAGCTGAATTATGCATTTATATATATATATATATATATAAAAGCATGTTCAAAAATCCCAGGTATTTCTGGGTACGCAAGAGAACATATAGATTTCGAAATTTCTGATTAATTGCAAAAGATTTAACAAGGAGGGAAAGAGAGTCTTGTAGTTTTATCATATAACCCATGGCGATATGTTTCTCATGTCCGCGGGTTTATGCAAACAGCACGCAAGCTTGCAAATGAAACATAAAATTTATGTACCGGACAATTCGGAGTAGCACATTTCGAATATAAAGGGGAAAGTTTCGTCTCGAATACCATTCATTTTCGTTCTTTGCCGATAAGCTTCCGATTATCTTCAGCAGCGAAAAGAGACGGTATTCAAGACGAAACTTTCCTTTTACATTCGAAATGCCAAATGCGAAATAAAAACGTTTAGCTTTCTTTCATAATTTGTCCAATTGACGGCTGCAACTCCTTTTATTTAATTAAAGAATGCAAGGAATAAGAAAACGCACACATCTAATACAATAGAAATATAGTAAAAAAGGAAATATCGTTTGATACTTATTGGTTCTCTCATTGTAATGAAAATTTCTCACTACGAAGCGCAGCATTTTTGCAGACGTTTTTGCGAAGCCACCCTCGTGGACTCACCACCGATTGGTCTCGGATTAGGCAGGATTGCGAGCGTAAGGATTAGACGTACTCTCCGCGTATGGACGCGCGCGGGTGCGGGGTCCCGGCCAGGACCCGAGTAACCCAAACCTCGGCAGGTTTTTCAGGTGCAGGTGGTTTGCCAGCATGCGAACGTATGAATAGAAGACGAACGGGTGTATCCACTCATTGTGAACACGCAGGAGAGTGTGCCGTATATGTACGTTTGCGCGAGCGGCGCGGAGAAGAGGGTTTCTCGTTTCTTTTTCTTCATATTACCTGCGAAGGATGTGTACGGCGCGGGCTAGCGAAAATGGCACCAAACTCACGAGACAGAGTATATATTTCCTCTTTATTCTGTCCAATTAGTGATATACGCAATTCGACTGTGAAAGAAAAGAGAAGAAATATTTATCTCGCTAATAAATCACGAGCAAAATTGAGGGCGAGACGCTTATTTTGCTTGGCATTCGCCAGATAATCGCGATGTATGAAAGGCAATATATATATATATGTAGATAAAAGGAGAAAAATTATAAAAAAGGGAGAAAGGAGAAAGAAACGCGTTCAGAGAAAGCACACGACGTCTCAGGCGGCGGACTATATAATTATACTTACTCGATATCCATCGCGGATCGTCGCGGTAATCCCGTCGATTATTAACACATGCCTAGGATCAATATCTTACGCATCCTTCCTCCCCCCCGTGTGCACCGCGCCTTATGTCAGGGGGCCCGACGTCGAGGGGCCCGCGGGCCAACTGCTGCACTTGGCTGCGAGGCTGCACTTTCGATAGCGCGGACGACTCGGCGGGAGCCACGCGCCGGGCCTTATGGGCCTCACGGGGTAATTAATACCCCAGACGGGGTATGCGTATATGCGAACGTGTGTGTGTAACCGATATCGTACGCCCCCGCCGTTCGTATCTTCTCTCCTTCTCCCCTTCCTCCCGTCCCGCCGATTCGCCTTCACCTTTTTTTTGTTTCAGATATTAGAGGCTCTTCTCCACGGAGGCCGTATGGGCCCCGTAATAATTGGCACGTGCAAAAAGGGGACGGGCCGCCCTGCTAGCACGCTGTGCGCTGCCCTTAAAATTCGACATTGGGTCAGTGATGCGCAAAATTGATCCGGTAGATCGACACGTTAGATTAATTCGCCTATCCAGCCAGGAGCAAGGGGGAGGGGGAGAGCAGCAGGTTATATTCGCTTTAAAAAAACACACAAGGTGCACGGCGATGGCACGATGGCCAAGATTTGTTTAACAGTAATTAACAGCCGCTTGTGGCGCGTGTCAAGTAAAATAAATGACATAGAAATATATTAAAAAATTAAATATAAAAAACTTAATCAATTTTTCTAACATATGCAAACATTGTTAATCTCAATGTATTGTTGTTCAATCAAAAAGATTTATGTCTAAATCTAAATATCTTAATTAATGTATGTTTACTATGCCAAATACAAAGAACCTTAATAGCTTCATATATTGGAACAAAAATTATGGTGTCAAAAATAGTAAAAATTTATACTATAAACGTTCCAAATATCGTAGATACGAACATATTAATATAACAAAACTTTAATTTTGCTTATATTAAAAATGATTTTAAAATTATTAATAAGAAAAGTTTTAACTTACAAATTTAAATATATAAAGGATCACGATGTATGCTTTTTAAAGAATAAAAAAAATACTTATAAAGAATAAAAATATAAATATTACAAACTTGATATTTTTAGTTAAAACAATATTATTTGGAAACTCGATGATTGTTTAATAAAAATGATATAATTGTTTCTATTCGAGAATAATATTTCTACAAAAAGGTACAGCTGAGAACCGCTGTTACGCACAGCCACGAGAATGGGGAGAATTGAAGGCTCGAGAGACGCTGAGGGGATTATTAAACGGTGGTAATGGCGGTAATAAACACAATTACAATAATCTCGATGCTCGCGAGGCAGCGGCTGACCTCAGCAGCAGAGGTATAAAGTGATTTAGGTATGATGTATCGCTTAACAAACGATGTCTTCATCATGCCAAGTTGCCAAGCGTCGCTCTTGAAAATTGCAAGAAAGGGATAAGGCTCGCATTTAATCACGTAATTAATTATTCGCAATTTATATTTACATAAATATTCATACTGTCAATAAAATACGGGACGACCGTTATATGTACAAAGGGCGCATTAAATCACTAAGCGATTGTACGCGAGCAATCGCAATTGCGATTTTATTCCGCCCATAGACGATCGAAAGCGCGATTCGAAAGCCGCGGGAGAGATTAATCGGGCCGATTAAACCGATTAAAAAAAGAGGCGGAGATAAGGCCAAATGCAGGCGGGCCCCGGCGATCCGGAAATAAACGTGAGTGCATTAAACGGTGCCCCGGTTGTTGCCACTGGCTGGTCCCCCCGATATAGTTACTAACTTATCTGGCGAAGTAACGGCGCCGGTTACTGTACTTATATTTACCTTGCGGAGTAGCGCGCGCCGAAATCTCTTGCACTTTTATCGTCGAGAGCTGCCTGCAGTACATTTATCGAGGGGAACGGATACTCCGTGATTAATAGTAAGAAAGCAACACGCGCTCAAGTTGCGTGCAGTCGAAATCATCTCCATCGCTATGGTAATGAGCCGAGAGTTAACGAAGCTGATACGTCTCTCAGTACATTTGTCGCATATAATAATATAATTAAATACGCTGATTGAGATATCTAGAGTTACTTGGATATCATCACGTGAGTCTCTTTAATTAAAAACACACGGAAAAAACGATAAGGTTGCCACAACCACAATAATAGAAATATTTGGTACAGCCACGTCCTGTGGTTGTCACATTCACATTGATGTGCAGGCAACTATATGCATTTGGTACAGCAAACATAGTGAATGTTGAGACAAACATATATAGATGCACTACACAAAACAATGTGAATGTGACAACTACAAGACGTGGCTGTACCAAATATTACTATTATTGTGGTTGTGGCAATCTTATCGTTTTTCCCGTGCATCAACCGCATCTTTATATGTTAACGATGCTAGCGTATGGACCATGTCAGGTAAATTGATTGATCTTTTTTCATTTTTTACACGTTGCGTTTCAATTCGTAGCAAAAAGAGGTCGTTCGTTTTCATCTCGCGCGATGAATTCTCTTCGGTATTTTCGACCGCGACAATTTCAAACATATTTACCCTGCTTTCCCATCCGTAGTTTCTACTCACGACATCGCGACGCGACGCAAGAATTTCTCTCCAACCGGCGGACAATACGCATTTGCACCGGCGGCGATGGCCAATCAAGTATTATAATTCGTCGTTCGCCCCGGGGCGACGCATAATTTAATGCAAACAAGACCCTTAAGGATCGGGCCAGCAGCCGCTTTAAAAGTCACTGTTCACGCCTGTCACAATATTTTACGTGCGAATGGACGCCGGGGCCCGCGGGGGTTGCCTTTTGTGTCGCCACACGTTGCCCGTAATTTATGTCCTTTTAAATGGGGTGAACCTACGACGGGGGGAAGGCTAACCACCAAAAAATCCACGGAAAAATCGTTGAATGCGTTCGCCTTCTCCCCTTCCTCCCTCACGCTTCGCTCGCCGGCTCCGTTCGCCTTCCGAAACTTGTCGCGGGTGTAAATCACACGTGACATTGCTTTCGTCCATTTCGAGGGGTGAAAGCGAGTTCGTCCGAGTGAAAATTAGGACGAGAATTATGCAGTATTTCGCGCCTTGTCGGTGAGCATCCTCGGGATCCTCGGGATCTTGAATTCAACCTTTCTCTCGAACAGGTTCTCTCGATTTTACGGGGGAGACAAGGGATGTCGCAGCTTGACAGGGGTTGGATTACGCGGGTAAACACGCCGGAGGTTTTCGTCGTGGCTCAGGGAACATTTAGGGGGAGAACTCTTGGTTAAAAATACTCGGAATTATGATACATTCATGTAAACTCTTGATAGATATCGTGAGATAGTTCGTTGCTTGGGACTTGATGGAATTTAATAAATATGACTCTGTGAACACGATTTGATCAGCCACTTACATGATAACTGACGAAAATTACGAATCTTAAAATAATTGTTTTCAAAATAGTGTTAACCATTACTTAATAAAATTGCATTAGCATTTAAGAAATTATTGACTTAAATCAAATCAATTTTCTAAAATTTCGTAAATTCTTTATTCGAAGATTGAATTAAGAAAAATGACGTTTTATCACTCCGTTCTCATAAACATCTGCGCTTAACTGCGATTCGTTTTGACGTGGTTGAGTCCGAGTTTGTTTGCGTTGAAAGGCTATGCTGTCAATTGACGCAACGTGGACGGAGGCTGCGGCAACGGCAGCCTGGGTGTTATACGGGTGAAAGAGCAGGTGGATCTGAATGGGCCTCGTGGTTTAGTGCCAATGAACGTCCGATGTTGCGTTAACACATAAAATATGATAGGCGAGAGGTATGTTCCCTGCTAGATGTTGACCGCAACTTTTTCAGAGATTTCACCTTTGAGATACCTTCCATGAATGAAAAGAATTTATCTCCCTCGAGAGTGCACTTGACCCTCCGTACGACCTTAAGATTATTGGAACTCACTCCTGGGTATAAATCTAAGGACTCAAGGCGACGACACGCTGAGACCCGAGATTGAATAGGTGATCAACTGTTTAAAAGGACCATAAATCGATGAACAGATTTATCATTCTATTTCTGAGTTAATTTAATAATGTATATTATACCACAAATAATATTACATCTTGTATTCAAACGTAATTCGAAAATATGATTCCATATATAAGTTGATATAAATTAATTTCGATACATATAGTAGAGGAGAAGGTGGTAATATGGAACCCGCAGATTTTATGGAACCCCCCAATATCTTAATACGATTTAGTTGCACTCTATGAGTGACAGCTGAAACTTGTACATTAGGTTGCCCTTTGAGCCGTCAGAGCGTTACAGCGTTTCAGCGTTTCTTTTTATTTGTCTATAATTTTTGTAATAGAAATTTTTTAAAAAAGTAAAATAGAATATTTTTTATCATATATATTCCTTCTATATTAATTCCTTAAATTAATGTAATACTTTTTTGAAAGTTATTCAACATTTCATGAATTGTTTTTAATTTTCCGCATTAAAAAAGTAGGAGGTCCATATTATCAGCACATTACAACATACCACCCAATTGCTCACTTTGCGATAATCTTTAAGCAGCTTTTTTTGTAAGTGGAGAATCATTAATTTTGGACGTTAGAAATGGGTTACCAATAGAGTAAAGAATCTAAGCATACCAAGAATAAAAAAATTGAGCTTATAATTTACAAGAAATTGTTAAAAAACAAAGTGGGATTCCATATTACCACCTTCTCCTCTATCAGTGCAAGTATCAATTAATTTAAAACTAAAACAACCTTAAAACAATTCGGTTAAAAAAGTTTAGTTATTAGAACTATTGTTTTGAAAAATGTAATTGAAAAGAACAAACTAATCGATTTTTTAATTACAGTTTCTAATATAATAATAAATAAAATATTATGTATAAATTTTCAAAAAATGCAAAAAAATTTAATTTTTGCAAACCCAATAACTTAATTGCTTAAAGATAGAGGTGCTCTTTTTTATATAATTTAGTACAATCTTACATCATACTTTTAATGCAATTTGATGAAAATATTATTATATACCGATTGTTTTGAGAGAAATGCATTCGATGGATCATATATAGACGATTCGACAGATTTCCGGCACTTTTCGCACGACCTATTTCCGTACATCTGTAAGTCGATCTGTTTCTTTAATTACTTCAATTGCTGTCGTGAGTCGATAAAAAACACTTTATACTCACGGGAATGGCACATTTATTACCGACAATTTTTGATCGTTTATCAATCAACGTGTTATACGCGACCGAGAAAGTAAGAAAGGAGGGAGAGAAAGATAAAATATGTATAATCCGAGCGCGTATTGATTATGAAATCTCTCGTTTCCAGCGACAAAACACACGCGAAACACTCACTTAAACCATGCGTTTATTTATAAGACCGCGCACTTATCTCTAAAGCTGTTTCAACAAAGAGAAGAAAGATTGTTTTTAATAAAAGCTGGAAGGTGAGCGTAAAGCGTGTAAGGACAAAAGAAAATATTTCTCGAACGCGAAATATAATTACAACTTTGCGCAGAAAATTTATCACGGAAAGGGGAGTGGGGTAAAGAGGAAAAATGTATAGCAGCTGAACGTTCAGTTGTCACCGAGTTGGTTAATTGATTCGTTTAATTAAACGCTGATACGCGCAATTGAGTTACGGCGAACATTACGGCTAAGGCTTGCGCGAAATAATTTCCGCGCCGCCGATATGTACTGCGCGCGTGTGTCGGCGTGTGTGTCCGGTAACGAGGGTCGGAGAACACCCGAAATAAATTGTAATTACTATTGCTCTGGCCGCAGGCGCGTGCCGCGGCATGTTATCCCTTCGTTCTTAAAGGTGCAATTAACCCTTCCGAAGTGAACGGCTCGTAACGCTCGGCATTGTAACACGCCACTGTTTTCGGATAAATATTCAAAAGCTGATGACGCTCATGTCCTTCCTTATCGCTAAATTGATATAGCAACTTGATTGGGTCTCCTATCTTCTAATTAAAACAGGATAACGCGTACCTTTCTCTTTGCTCTGTGAACGCTCTTGACACGTCGTGTTATAAATATCAATTAACTTCGCTTTAAAAAACGGATGCAGAACGAGATTATGCCTAGGAAAAGTGTATTCTTATAATATAGAAAAGGGATAATTACACGCGTAATTTTACGCAATGCAGTAATGCACTTTTGACTTCTACACTGAGAAAAAAAAATTAGACCCAATGTCTGCATTTTTAAACCAATAATTCAATCATTGTTTTAATAATCCAAATATTGGGTCTATTAATAATACAATTGAATGAACTACTTATGTTTTTGGCACCCCGTGATACCACTTTAATTGAAGTAACAGCTTTTTTTTCTCACTGTATAGTTATCATAAAATGAGTAAAAGGATCATTATTAATCATGTTAACATATTCCATTCATGTGTCCTTCGAATGTACGGAATTCGATTTTATGAGCCAACATCACGTTTGTCATTTAAGATAGAAACATCATGATCCGGATAAACAACTTAACTTTATTCAAATTGGAAATAAGAAGCATGTTCAGAGCCGTATAAGGTGCGAGACAACCACTGCATAAAAATTACTCAAGGTAGGCACAAAGGCAAGTTTTATTCCCCGCTGCGTTGTAAAAATGGAAAGCCGGGGTACGTGTACATTTTACTCGCGTCGATGAATTTGGCTTTTTGCACTTCATTACAGCGGTAGCGTGCGTAAAAAGTGGAAAGACAGAGAGAGAAAAAGAGAGATGTCATGCCGGCGCAGCGCGTGGCATCGGATTGGCTTGTAAATCGTCACGGTTTTGTCTCCCTCTCTTTTTTTTAACGTATATCTGAAATATTTCCGGGTGCTCGCAAGATTCGCGCAACAGGTCACCCGAGGACCGTTATCGGGAACACGCAATCGAAATTTCACACTCGCGAAAGATAGCCCGATGGAACTGGTTCCACCGCGGGAGAGCCGCGATTGCGGCACAAGGAGACCTTTAATAAATTCATAAACGAGAATCGCGAAGATTGCGGAACGCGGGAGGTGCTGATTACCGAATGAACGTGACTGTTCATCAATACCGTTTCTTCATTCTACAATTACGCCTTTCCGAGCATTAATTCTATTTTGCACTTAAATGAATAAGAGCTTCGCTACAGCTTGTTGCATCTTACTGATAAAAATCATCCGATAATGAAGTGTTAACATAATTAATCGAATTTTCCCGTCTGTGTAATTTCGTTCTTTTTTCGCTTTGACTAATACATTTATTATCGCCAATATGAAGAAAATATGCGTAAAATGCACTTACTATTTTTACAGTTGTACATTTTTACAAAATTTTATGATTTTAATGACATTCGTCAAGTAATGTAGAAAATTCTGTATTAATGGCTGAACTTTATAGAGAAATTAAATCTCTTATCCATTTTACATGCGCGGCTTTCTGATATAATGTTGCAGTGCAGTGTATCGATATAACGGTACAAGCGATTTCGAATGTAAAAGCAACATCATCGAGCTACACCGACAAAGATTTTAATAAGCCTGCCTCGCTATATCCGTAATATTCTTGCAATGATAACGGAAGAGTATCGCTATAAATTTTAGTCGAACCTACATCGTGATTCTGAGAAATCGTGTTCATTTATCACACGTTGCAAGGAAAGTCGTATAACCGCGAATTATTATTAAAAAAGGGAAAATGTGCAGATACGAAATATCGAATAAGCTCACGCGTTCCTCCCTGTAAATGAACAATATATCTGCTCCGATAATAATTACGAAGAGATTGCTCAAATAAATCATAGAATTAGGACACTTCAATTTGTATTTGCTTTCACACGTGCATTATAATTGATGGTGATGGTAATATTAATGGTGTGATATTTTGCAGCATAAGTAAACATAAATAAATAATAAGAAGTAAATAATAAATAATTTTAAATGGCACGTAGAGAGTTATAAATGTTTATGCGCGAAAATTTCGACGGGAAGCAAGTAGAAAAGGAAATCTAATAACGGTACCCGAGAAAGATTCCTCCGAGTGCGATACGTCTCCACGGATAATTTTTTTTTATTATAACGACGCGAGATTAATGCGGCGGAAGAATCGGAGCGAGACAGCGGCGTGGTGGATGCGGCGGTAGGTAATGAAGGTAATAAATGAGGGAAGCCAGAGCAAGGAAAGGGCAGGTGCGAGCGCGTGCCCCGTGATAAGGCGAATCCTTAAAGAGCTCTGCATGCATACGTATATGCCAGCAAGAAAGGAACGTCATACAGAGGATGGCGTGCGCCTCTTACACGCGTCGTCTGTCATGCAGGCGCGCTCTTTGTTTTACATTCAACTTCAATTCTCGTACGCGCGTGCCAAAAGTTTTCTTTTGACAATTCGGCACGATGAGAATCCTTTTAATTTTGATGATCATCGACTAGTTTCTCTATCGCGATCTGAAGCTGTTCTATACTTCTGGTCAAGTTACGTCGGTTTCGATTATTTTGATTAATTTTAGTCGAATCTGTCATCTCTTGTATATCTTAATTGGTCTTATAATAATCGGAGTTCGATCGCTGTGAAGAATGTTGGGAAAGTGGGAGCTTGTTAACCCGTTAGCTACCGGTTCTCATTTGTGGACTCCAACGATTTTTTATTTTTTATATTAATAATTAATAATTAATTATTTTTATATTATTAATTAAAAATATAAAATGAAAATTTGAATAAAATAACAATTAATATAATAAAAATTTTTTAAAGCAAAATTAGAAAAAGGTTAAAGGCCAAGGAACGAGCGCAAAATTAAAAACAACGATGTTATAAATTAAATAAATAAATAAATAAATAGTTTAATATCGTATGGTAGTCAAAATAATAAAAAACAAAGGTTGACCACCATATGATATTAAACTATTTATTTATTTATTTAATTTATACCATCGTTGTTTTTAATTTTGCGCTCGTTCCTTGGCCTTTAACCTTTTTCTAATTTTGCTTTGCAAACACGAGCTTGATTCTAATTTAGCATTTAAAAATTTTAAAGTTAATGGATTAAGTGTCTTGATTTATGATGCAAAGAAGGAATCGAAGCTTAGGACGAAGAGACGAAACTTCCGACTTCCTAGCTCTGTTCATTTAGAGTGAAAGGAAATTAATATCTGGAAGCTTCTATCCTGTTGAAAGATAATGAGGCGTATAGGTATTCCTCGAAAATTTCCTCGTAAAGTGACCAGTTTCTCTGTGCGGCAGGTATTTTAAGCGTTTCTCACGTTAGCCTGATTGCTACCTGTACTCGAATGTGCTAATAAGACATTCCTTGGATGAAACTAAACGTGTTCTATCCTCGGTGCTCGAAAATCTGTGAGAAAAATGTGTTTAGAGAAATGCAATCTTGACCAAATATAAGAAACTGCCTTAAGTTGTGGTAGATCAAACTAGTCAATGATCGCAAAGTAAAAAGCATAATAAATTAAACCAAATATATGCATCTTTAATGCAATAACAAATTACGAAATATATCATAGTGAATCATGATTTGAACTATTTACTTGCAAAATTATTATATGATTCCACTAACTTACACTTCATAACGGCTCTTTCGTTAAAATATTGTATATTAACAGTGCATTTGATTATATTTTTGGAGAAAAATAATTCATTTTCATGCTATGTTTGCCACTGTTCATCCGCATAAAAGATTCCTCGCATGAAAAAAGTTCTATCATTACAAAAAGAAAGCAAAATTCGCGCATCGTGCGTCGCGAATGAAGCCCGTTCGAGGACCGACAGTGCGTGGGCGATTTATTAAATTATACAGATCGAATGCGATGCACGCACGAGATAACGCGGCCGTGCTGTTGTGCTGCTTCTCGTTTTTTTTCTCACTCCACTTCATTCCGGGGCGCGCTCTCTTTTTGGCGAGGTTTAAATGATGGGCGTCCGAATCATTCTTTCAAAAATTTTTATTTTTAATTAATTTATTTCAATCATATGAATACTCGAATTGCTTCAAATGATATTTGAATCTTTGTTTCGAATCCGGAAATTCTTGAAAGTTTTGAATCGCTTGAAATTTTCAAAAATCTTGGACATTTGAAAAATCAATCAATCGTGATATCAGTTACAGCGCATGTGCAATTATGAATCTTTAACACTTTCAAATATTCTAGGTTCTCAAAATTTCCAACACATTTAAGACTTTCGAAATATTTAAGGCTTTTACGATTTTTAATAATCTTTTGATTTCAAATAATATTCGAAACAATACGAAATTTTTAAGTCTCGCAAGGCCAACTCTCACTCGCGGATCTCTCCGTCTCATCTCAGTGAGATGATCATTTATCTGAATACAATCGACAGAAGAATAGTTCCGCTTTGCGATTTTACATTTCGTTTTCACGAAACAGGCAGCGGAAGAGTCGTTAATTATCATCTGGCTTTTAAATTGACTTGTTCTCCGAACGATTTAATGTGCTCATATACACGCGAATCTTGCTTTACATTTTTGGATATAAATGTGCAGCAAAAAATTAATCTAGCATTCTTAATTTTACTTTGAATTAAAATTTTTATTTATTTTATTAATAAAAAAACAACATATGTATACATCTAGATAAATCCTTCCAAATTTACATATGCACCAAACTCTTCTTCATTATCTAATCTTGAAAAATGGAAATAATAAATTTCGTTTACTCCTCATTAATCTATTCACTTCTCGAGATTACTTCCGACTGCAAATGGCCTAGCTATAAGATACAATTAACATCCGCATGAGAATGCGTTGAACACAAAACAATTTTGGTTGTTTGCGATCAGATTGTCTGTCCAGAATTATTTTGCGGAAGGCACGACCAGGAAGTTCAACGCCTCTCCTCCGCATGTCCTGTGCCAACCCTA
>NJRL01000161.1:0-11245 GCA_003063815.1 Aphaenogaster rudis
CGTTTACAATATTTTATTAATCTTTAACTAACATTAACTAACAAAAGTTATCACAATCCTTTAATACATTTTTTAAATTTTTCTGTTAATTCTTATTTTGAAAGCAGCAAAACGTAAAACTCCATTTGCATTAATAAAGATTTAAATCATAGCTTTTTGAATGTCACATCATCCATTAAGCGAGCGGATTACTTCGACAAATTCAAAGTCATCCATTTATTCCGCATTCTCCCCACACACAGTTATATATGGTAATGTTACATCAGGATGAAAACGCGTCTGAGAAGAGAAGATATATGTATTCGTTGTTAATTGTAAAAAATAGTTATTGCCGTTTGGATTTACGATCTGACAAACTATATTTGGCATTCACGTTACTAATCGTGAGTAAGTACACTCGTCTCGTTTCCCAAAAGTGAAGGTGTGCGTATGGATGAAAGGACTGCTTCGATAACACCTATATTATATCCTTCCAAAAATGAACAATTTCACGAATAAAAAAATACGCGGTATACTCGGAAACCCGAGTACAATCAAATAGTAGCCATATCCATTCGCAGTGAGAAAACAAAAAACAATGGGGCAATTGGTTATATAATTCCGCGGCACAATTATTTTATTTCGATTGAATTATCCCTGCGATATTTCCACGCAGGTAGATAACCGTCGTCATCGAGGCTGTATCGTCGCGAGAGATGCGTGGATATATCCCTCATACATAGATGCATGTACGCATGTGCCTCTGCATATGCATGAAACGCGACGCGAACGCATAGGCTCGTATACGGGACACTCGCGAAATATTAGCCGCTGAAAGAAATCACGGGTAATCCACGCCAAAATCCAGCGGAAAAGGGCAAAAGGAGAGACACACGATTCGATGCGCGGACGCGTTCCAAAGGCACCGGGAATTTTTTCGAGCTGATCGCATCCCTGCAGTCGCAACCGTGAAGCTCTTTGTTCGCGATTACTTTAAAGACATCCCATGCACCCGGTACACGCTCGCAGTCCGACATACCATGCGCGAGTGATAGCGCAGTCGCATATTTCTTCACTAGGAGCGACCGTTTCGACGTATCCGTGATTGATGCACCTCCTCTGACTCTTCGTGAGAATCGTATTAATCAACGGCGCCGCGCCGCATCGCGCCGCTTGAAAGCGCGCCGGTACAGCAGCACCAACGTTGCTTCTGCTGCGATAAATCGGATTCGCGACCGACAATTCACGCGTATATCGCGGAGAAGCCACGAAATACCCACCTACACCCTTAGTCGCATCTGCATACAGCACTCTATGTAGTGCCGCTTACACAGAAACGACCACGCTGCTGCTGCGAGATAACGTAATGCTCCCGCATGTAGCCGAGAATTTTCTCTCCTCGGATTAAAATAGTCGTGACGCGGCTATATATAAAACTATGGCGCGCGATAGGGCCAATATCGGCGGATTCTTAAAACTAAGTGATCCTTTCTTTTAATTTGGCACTTTCAAACGATAAAATAGAATTGTACGTGGAAAGTTATTGTACACACTGATAACATTTTCTCAATTAAAAACTATAACGTAGCAATATCACAAGAAAACTTTTAACAAAATGACGAAAGTGATAGATATGATACTTAATACATATTGCTTCCGTTGTTTCTTAATAAGCACTCGAATTTATTATTTAAGATCAATGTACGCGTTATATTACGTAACATTATAATCTCTGCGCTCTGATTTCCTACGATAACTTATTATGAAAATCTTGTGTGCTCGGTAAAGCATATTTTTCCTTTATTAAACAGTAACGCTCTCGTATCGTGTCTACTTTACTATCTTATGTAAGCACTCTATCGTAATCTTGCAGTTATGGAAAAATAAGAGCACCAGATTTTATACCATCGGGATTGTAATAGCCCGATTTTCCTACTGAGATTTCGAGAAACATCAACCATACGATGAAAGAAGCGTTTAGACTAATAAACAACGAAAAAAAAAAGAGAAATGAAACGAATATTACTTTAGCCATACAAAAAGTGTGAAGTTATAATATTCAATGAGAGAAAACTATTACCAAATAACATCTTTTTTTTTCAATATACCAGAAAGTTTAAAAATAGTATAACTAAATAACTTAAAATTATACAGGGTGACCCATTTTAACTTAGGCAGTAAAATATCTCGAAAACTGAGCCCAGCAGACAAAAATGTTTCAGACAAAAGTTGTATGGTTTTGAGGGGGACATAAGATGGTGTCATTGGTTTAACCTTGGATAGTCGTTTGAAGATCACGTGAAGGTCACCTTCAATTTCTTAAATGGAAACCCCAATTTTTCAATGCATATTCTTGTAGCTTATGTCGAGGGCTTTCCAAAACACTATAATTAAATGTTTTTTCATTAAGTATTTTTCGAGTTATAAGGCTTGAAAGTTACAGTATTTTGACATAAAATACAAAATATCTTGTAAAACAATAAGTTTTCAGTAATGTTACCTTAATACTTTTATGCACAGAATAATGAGACGAATCAATTGGTATGAAAAAAAAACATAGTTCCTTTAAGAAAAAATATGCAGATGCATGTTGCAAATTACATATTTTTTCTTAAAAGCAACCATGTCTTTTTTCATACCAATTGATTCGTCTCATTATTCTGTGCATAAAAGTATTAAGGTAACATTACTGAAAACTTATTGTTTTACAAGATATTTTGTATTTTATGTCAAAATACTGTAACTTTCAAGCCTTATAACTCAAAAAATACTTAATGAAAAAACATTTAATTATAGTGTTTTGGAAAGCCCTCGACATAAGCTACAAGAATATGCATTGAAAAATTGGGGTTTCCATTTAAGAAATTGAAGGTGACCTTCACGTGATCTTCAAACGACTATCCAAGGTTAAACCAATGACACCATCTTATGTCCCCCTCAAAACCATACAACTTTTGTCTGAAACATTTTTGTCTGCTGGGCTCAGTTTTCGAGATATTTTACTGCCTAAGTTAAAATGGGTCACCCTGTAGAAGTATTTTGCTATACAAAAATAGATTTAAAACATTAAAAAGCAGAAAATAATTAAGCAAAAAAAATTACCTGAAAAAAATATCACGATTTTATTGTTCAAATCTATTTTTCCTAAAGAAAATAATGATATCACATCGTTGCGCCAAATAAAACAAAATAAAATTTATTTGCGCCAAATAAAATAAAATTGAAACAAAATTTATACATACTATAATATCAAGTAACTTTTCTTCGCCAAAAATGATTAACAATTAAAAGATGATTTTTTCGACACAATTGGCTTCTTATATTTATTGAGTAAAAATTCACGACGTTTCGACCATGGGTTTTGGTTCTTATCAAGTGAGATTCATATCAGTATCAATATCAGACTCAACTTTTAAAAAAACACATCAATATCAGACTTTTTTTAAAAACCATACGAACATACCTAACACTTATAACCACGCTCAAACCCAAGGCAAAAAAATTTCTTATCTCTCCCTTACATCAAAGGATTGAGTAACAATTTACGTCGAAATTTAAAGAAATTTAATTTGGAGATTCTCTTTTCTGTTCCGAAAAAACTAAATAGTATTATAAGGGTGTAGAAAGATAAAATTAGGGTTTCCAAACAGACTGAAATAGTAAATAAATTGTATGGAGTGTGAAGCGTCATACATTGGTCAGACAAAAAGACATCTTGAGAAAGACACGTATTCGTGAACACCGTAACGAGAACTCCGCGGTTGAAGCAGTTAGGATATGATTATTTTTTTAGTGCGGGATGCAGGGAGAGGGGAGAGCCCCGCTATAAAAGCACGTTTTATTGATAAAACAACGTCTGGGCATAATCACATAATGAAATACACATAATCACCTATTAATTTTTTATAAATGGCTGTTCTACACAAAGACAGTTCATAAAATGACTAAATTGAACCAGCCAGAATCTAAAACGATGTACAAATCGTCGCGTTTGACAATGTGACGGGTCGCTTGTTAGCGTTTTATTGTATAAAAAGACTAAAATTCTTAGCCAGATTGTAAAACATTTCATTTTCAACCATGATTTGAGAATATGGCCGCACTTTATAAAATGCCTAGACGTTTTATAAAATGACTGATTCTATAATCTGGCTACCACATATCTAATAATATGTTTTTGTACTGCATAATACATACATATAGTTCCGTACACGATTATGAAGCCAAGTTTCTAAAAAAAGATATGTGATATTCGGGATATTCCAAGATACATGTCTATAAGAAATTCTTAAATAACCAGCTGTATTCCAAAAAAAATAAATCGTATAAAATAAAACACAAAATAATAAATAAATCGTAAAAAATAAAACACAAAACAAAAAATATTACCTCAAAATAAAAAGATATTTACTGTTCCAATCGCATTAATCGAAAACATGGAGGTATCGAATATGCCGGTGCTAATAATAAATAATAATAATAGCTAATAATAAATAACTTACATCATCCAAACTAATAATTGCATTTTGCAAAAGTATTGATTTTCGAAGCTACGTCGATTTAGCATATTTTACTTCTCTTTACGATTACTATTAAGATATTAAGTTTGTATTGTAGAAATATGATTAATTTAACTGATAGCATTACGACAAATATTTAAACAAAATATACATGTAAAGTTAATCCCGTAAACAAAAATGAGTAAATATGCTATTGCTATAAATGTATTTACAACGAAGAAATTGGGTTCTAATAAAAGACGCCGATGGTGATGCATTTGTAGATGTCTGTTTAATCAAAGTTAATCACCAGATCGTCTGACGAAACACTTAGATTCGCCGGCGGCTATGTAATCGATCTAAACAACGAGATTATCTCGCTAATTGGTGTGTGCATCCTGAGCATCCGGAATAGTGCGACACGATATTCAGGGAAGGATGCCCGCGATCTGCCGAACATGGTTCAACTTGATGATCCTCAGTGTAGGTCATCCAGTTAAGTCATCTATTCATCAGATCGCCTATATCGTACTTTCTGTACGAACATCTTCAGTTCGCTCACAAGATACAAGCAGTAAAATAATACCATTATTATGCGATGTCGAATTGAGTAGAAGATTACATAACGTAGCAAACAAATGTTTGCACAAGTTATTGCATGAGCAATTTATTCGTTTCAAAAATTTAGTCTAAAAATTGTGATAATAAATTATTACCGTATTGTTTTGCATACATATGTATAAAAGAAATTCTAACCCAGACATAAGTATAAAAAAGCAACTATAATAAACTAATAAATGTCTTTAAGCAATTGTATCAATATTTCGAAACTCTTTACGTTTTCTTCTAAATAAGAATTTAGGCGTAATGTTTTTTCTAAAAAGACTTATTCTGATATTGCTGTAATCATTTTAATAAACTTAATGTCATAATTCCCCTGAATTGATGTTCTTCCAATTCTTTATTTACGTTCATGAGTCCCACGATCTATCTATTATTCACCATCATCCATGTATTATTTTATTATGTGTTCTTCTATACGAGGAGAACAATAGAAATAAATTACACATGAAAACGATTTAATTGTCTCTGGGGATCGTAAGCCGCACGAAATAGAACCGACGGAAGAAACTATCGTGGCTGATTGAGAAAAACTTTCGCCAAGAACAGTCTACTTCTATCCACGTTGCTTAACTATATATTGCTAGCAGTGCAATACGCCGCACCCCTGTATCGCTTTCCGAAGTCTTTTATCCCATCGCCGTCGTAAGAAACTTCGTTTCGCGCTTTACGAGCGTCGCTGCGGGATAGCACGCCTGATTCCCCGTTTGGAAAGTGGAACTTCGAACTAATTTCCTTCGATTCCCGCCCCATACCTAGAATCCCGAGGATGCTGCTATGGTAGCTAGGCGCCTTATGACGTACCACAATGCAAAGTTCACGCGTGTTCGTGCGAAAGATACTGTTAGCGTGCACGGCAAGACCTCGATGTCACGTATCGCGATTCGGCAATGAGTGTTCTCAAAGCCAACTGTTCAAAATTACAATCTGCTTCTACAGCAGAAACTGTTCGATCGGAAGTAGAGTATCGGGTCCGTTTAAAACAACTTCATGTATTTCAGTACGAGAGACCGAGACAAAAAAAATAACGAGTTGAAGTATCTTGTACAATATCAATGTAGCCATAGAATTTAGACTACATTTAATATAACAAAATTTCGATATATTAAATTGCGTAAATAAGTGTTTTTAGCAGTAATTTAAAAATCTAGTAATATCTATTATATAATAGAATTATACTATACTAACAATAAATATTAAAGTATATATTATTTTTAAAAAATTTTATATATTGAGCTACATTTTTAGAATTATCATCATTTTTCTAACATTTATTAGAATAGTTTCCGATAGTGCATCTGATAGTTAAACGCACGATCTATTCCAGCAAGTAGACTGAAATGCATATAATCGTGATCAGTTCTAATCTCGCTGGAACACCTGCCTCCCTTCGATCGATGTCTTCAACCTCATTTTCACGAAGATACAAGAGAACAAGGTTTATCGCATAAACGCCGACACAACTACTTCTATGCGGTTTGCTTCGATTATCGATAATGCATCAGAGGTTCCCAAAGCTTTCAGTTTCGTGTTTCATTTTGTAATGTTTTAGAAACTTATGTGCCTGCTCATAGCATTTAGTAATAAATCAACATAGGATCAACAATCAATTAATAATTTATGGTATAAGATCTTAAAATTAACTTTCCAACAAGAACTTTTCTTATCCTTCTACAAAACCACGCGTCTTCAGACGCATCGTTTGAGAACTAACAATGTACACAAACAACGTATAAATTCGTCGATGTTATCTACATTAGCACGAACTTACATCCCAAAATAAAAAGAAAATCCGTACATCCCATCACGATAAAAATTTTTCGTTACATGTTTCCGTTGCTTGATAGATATCGTGCACGTGTGTGTCCGATAAGGAAGTAATTTAAAAGTACATGACATGCGCATGTAGAATAATATCACATCTCCGGTAGCAGAAATTTCATTATAATCGCGTAGCTTAAATTAGAGACTATTAATGACGAATACGCGACGTATTCTGCTATTTATTCGTTATGCAAACGTATGCAGTTCCTGCATCATGACAACATATCAGAAATATTCATTAGCTTTGTCATTAGTCGTAATATCTCATTTGCAATGTCGTAAACATTGAAATGTAACTTGATATGTAATGTGAGAGATATTTAATACATCAGTTATGTAATGTAATATGATTTATTATTAAACTAGTATTACTATCTGCTTATATTTGGTTCTTAAAAGGGAGAAACAATGTTTTACACACAATAACTCTTAATAAATATTAAATGAAATGAGAAAATTAAAAATTTACGAATCGTTGGGCAAAAACCTTTTCTTCATTCGCCCCATGTGTATTTTGTCATATCCATTCAAGCCTCACCCTCCCGGTACTATTATCTGTTAGCGAATAGTGTCGCAGCACTGGGAATACTTGCGTCTTCGGCACGAACCAATTCAATGTCACGCCCGAAGCGAATTGAAACCAATTATAATTAGCATTGAGCATTGAATGCCGTCGTATTGATCGAACGACGTTAACGGGTACATTGACCAGGAGTAAATCTGGATTAGGCTAATATGTAGAACACTGTGCATTAATTCGTGGCACAATAGTTTGTTTTAAAAAAAACTGTCTCAAAAATTAGACGTCGTAATTAATCTTTGACAAATAAAGATACAGTTTAGCATTTATTTTTAATAGATTTAAAATAGTGAAATAGGCCTTTCTCGTAATATGAATTGTAAGTAACAGGTAATTTCACTAATGGTAATATGGTAATTTCAAAGATAAAATGACAAATCTGAATACAAAGGTTCAAAATCTTTGAAGATAAATGATAATAGCATGAAAATTTGTGAGGTTCTACGGTGAGTCTTTCCAGCCGGGCGGTGATGAATCGGTTCGTGCACAATTGTTTTTACGTGCATTGTCGCTTAATCTAAATAAAATTTGTCTTCTACTCTATTATTGGCATTGTCAAGAAAACAATGAATCTCGGGTAATTAAAATAAAATTGTGTATCACAACACAAATTTTCGAGCCTTGATGATATTATTAAACAATGTATAAAAATATTATTTCCCCTTTCCTTTTAACATAAAAATGAAATAAAATGAAATAAAATGAAATGCAATTTCGCCAATGATCTCGATCGAGAGACATTGACTTTCGAACCATTTGACGCGTCGAATTGAATTGCACCTGGTTGCATCGCATTGTAAGTGCTACTTAGAAACAAAACGACAAACTGCTCTTTACTCTCAATAGCCATTCTGATAATTTTTTTTTTCTTCGAAGCTATCTCCGCCACGCATGTGTACATCCATGCCAAATGCTATCTCTATGTCCATGTCCTGAATCAATAACATTTCCTTTTATCGGTGGACGCTATAAAAGTATTCAAAGATGCATACAAAATTTAATAATGTTTAAGCATTAAAAAAAAAGTTCTGCAGAAAAAGATGCATCTACTTATATAGCTTTGTTTCATAATAAATACATATCGTAGGTATCATTTAATGTCCAAGAAAAGGCGTCTCCAACCTATTTACGGAACAACAATATTTACTACTGCTAATATTTATCGGTTAATTTTATTAACACTGATTAACTTTTTATTACTTTAACGCAAACTTAATGCAATTAATGCAAGTTAGTGCAATTTAATTTTATGATAGTTGAAAGAAAGTGCGGCAATCATGGATACTCTATTACACATACTAATATAAGAACCGCACAATGAACCGCAGAATGAATTGCGAAGCTATTCACGGCTACTCGCAATTTTGCGTCAATATTCAAACTTTACTTCGCGATAGAAGGTAAAACGAGCGAATATTACTCCAAATTTCAAACCAACAGAGAAAGAGCCATTGCACTGTATTGTGTACAAAGTACCCAACACAAGTGGCAACCTCGCATAACGAAAGGAACGGAGTTGAGTCGGTGCAGGCAACTATCATCCCCGAGGATAACAATGAGAAAACGACAAGACCATCGGTGCCGGACAAATAAACTGGCGCGATATTTTCCGCTCTTTTAGTTGACGGCTAAAAAATGGGGAAGCGAGAATCAACAGAGACAGTATTAAAGATAATATTCTTTGGCGCGGGGAAACGCTTTTTCGACGGTGGAATCGCAATCTCGCCGGTGCGAAAGATTTTCACGACCACGTAACTTCGTCGTGACACGTTATGTCCGCAATGTATCTCGCGACGGCGACAGAAAAATTTCACGAACGCGTGCGCAGCATAGAACGATATATATGCTTAAACAAAGCTTGTTATCGTGATGATTTAACCCCGTACGATTTATCATTACGACATGAAGGATGTGGGCATTCGATGTACTCCGCGAGATATCAGATACGATATTACAAAACGTTATTTTGTATGCGTATAATTTAATGTTTAACGCGTAAATATTTTGGTGCCCGACATATATGCAATGTAAAAATTATTATATATATATATATACAGAAACAGTAACAAAAAATTTCTTTGGTATCCTCAAGAACGATGAAAAAGAATTTTTTAGTAATTACGTATGTTGCATTACACGTTCATGACATACGTACAGTTTCTGGAGAAAAATTCTCTTTTGACTCCTTTTTTGACCGCGCAGGAACGTGCTTTTCCTGCACAGCGACTGGATGTAATCCCTTCGCCGTTGTATTTTCCAACGAAACAAATTGCACACTGGCTCGTTACCGCTACTATAGAACGCATCGACGTAGCTATCAGTTGCGCTTTTAATGAATTATTCCTTGTCGTCGAAATATCCATTTCACACGAAAGTCGAACGTTACAATAAATCACTATCGATGGTATATATAAAATGACGCCGTCGATTACGGCTACGCTGCGTTATGCGACGGTCGCAAAAATGCGCGCACGATCCGCTATGTACTCGGGACCAATTAATTAGCGAGTCGTCACGCAAGTATACCACACACGACCCTATCGATTAACAACCGGCCAACCTCACCTCTCCAGCAGTACGCAAAGGTTTTTGCACCGCGGCCGTAGGGTGAAGCTGCGCGAGGACTTAATAAAGCCAACTCGACAGCTATCGATCTATCCTCGTTCGCGAAGGTACTAAATTTTACCCATCGAGATCAGCCAAATGGCTCTACGTTTATACAAAACTTCACCTTCGCTGCGCTTCACTGCGACTGCACTGCATTTCACGTTTTTAATCACTCGACTCTCTCGGATTTGAATTATGATTTGAAGGATTTGTTATTATTTCTTTACACTCGCGCACTCGCGTATATATGATTTTTCTACCGTAACGAAAGCAAAACATTTTTCTTATTTACATCAGCTCATCGCTTACGCGACGAAAATTTAGATAAAGCCATTTCTCTGACTTTGACATTTATATGTCACAAACCTATGTAATAAATTTTTTATGAAGCTGAAATATAGCTCTTATGCAATTTTTGTATCTATGTATCATCTACTTAATCCGGTAATCCGTTCTATACCGCTTTTAACTCTGCTTAAACATGTAGTTTAGACAAAGTATTCGCATTAGTTCCCTGGTACATTTCTGCATCGTGGACTACATAAACCATCAAGCAATGAAATATGCTCTAAGAACACGAATAAGTTCCTATTGTTCACTGTATAATTACGCTTTCCATAAAAAAGACTGGGATAAATTGCAGTAGAAGTGCGCGAGAGTCTCTTTAATAAACCCACCTTGACAGCCTATCGGTTTAGTTCTAATAGGATATGCCGTGGAAGTACGTAATGTCTATAGACTCATCGGAGCTAAGTAAATGACTACCGCTATTTCTTTCGTGACAAGTCTCCACTATCCTAATTTATCTTTTGTCATTTTCTGTTTATGCACGTTCTTTTTTCGTTCAATATGAAATAATCTTTTTTCAGTATGTATTATATATATATAAATCAGCTGTAAGTACACAGCAAAAAATATATATCAGCATTTTCGAAATATATACAGGGTGTCCGGAAAATTGCCCGCAGTACTTTGGGAAGTGATTCGGGATCCAAAAAGAAGGAAAAAAAGCTATATAAACATAGGTCCGGAATTAAGTCGTTTCCGAGTTATAGCCACTTTTATATTTTAAAAAATCGTAACTTATAGTATCGCTTGGCATCTCTCTTTTTTAAATTTTAAATTTTTATTTTTT
>NJRL01000161.1:11435-28089 GCA_003063815.1 Aphaenogaster rudis
GGATCCAAATGTTTTTCAAAGAGTTCGGAATTCCTTTGATAGAAGAATAAGGGCCTGCATTCGTGCTGAAGGTGGTCATTTTGAACATTATATTTAATTCGATTTAAATATTTATTTATGTTTATCCTTGATTTTAAAAATAATGTAATCGTATTTACAAATATCGAAAAATTTAAAAAAAAAATAAAAATTGTAAATAAAAAAAAATAAAAATTTAAAATTAAAAAAATAAAAAATAAAAATTTAAAATTAAAAAAAATTTTTAAAGAGAGATGCGAAGCGAACTATAAATTATGATTTTTTAAACATAAAAGTGGCTATAACTCGGAAACGACTTATATCCGGACCTATGTTTATATAGCTTTTTTCCTTCTTTTTGGGTCCCAAATCACTTCCAGAAGCACTGCGGACGATTTTCCGGACACCCTGTATAAATAATTAAATAAGATTACAAACATTTTCTTTAACAAAACTTTTTCAATAAAATAAAATTACAAATTTTATTCATATACAAAACACATTTTTGAAGTTTTTTGTTAGATTTAAACGCGTATACTTCAATTTATAATAAAACAAAATTTTGAAAGTAGCAGAATCTTGAGATTTACAATTCTGTCGATAAATTTTTTATTGCTAATACACAAAAAATGAGATGATAAGAAATCCTCGGTACGAAACAAATACAGGACTTTTTTACGTGATAAAAGAAAAATGTGAAATAAATCGATATCCTGACGCTTCAATCAAAAGCCACGCGATATGTCCGCGAATAAATTGCGAAAACATAAGTCCGATGATTTATTAAACGGGAGCCAGTTCGCGGCTCAAATAAACTTTGCCGGAGATTCATGAAATGGAATCAGACGAGGCCGCGCGAGCTACCTCAATCGAAATGATCGTAAACTTCGGTTATATTTGAAACTCGGCAAAATAAAACACAGAATGCTCCCTGGCTGATCCGACACGGCAAGGAGCGGGAAGTTAATCCGCAAGATCATTGCGAGCT
Source organism: Aphaenogaster rudis (assembly GCA_003063815.1). Taxonomy (NCBI): domain Eukaryota; kingdom Metazoa; phylum Arthropoda; class Insecta; order Hymenoptera; family Formicidae; genus Aphaenogaster; species Aphaenogaster rudis. The sequence continues at coordinate 12,442 of NJRL01000161.1, forward strand.
CACGGATCTATTTGCCACTTTGAAGTCTTCTACAGGAAGTTCTTCTGAGAGGGGGTTAAGAGACCGGCCATCGGAAGAGCGTCGCGATACGCTTCGCAGTTCAGTCGCCCCGCAGTATTTACGGTTCGCCCCCAACATTTTGCGGGCCCCAAATGCCCAAAGTTTCTAGAGAGGAGTTTCCTCTGTGTTGCACTTATATAAAGGGCCTCTCAAACGGTGGTTTCAACTCGCAGCCGATTCTCTCCTGTCCTCGCGCGATCGGTCTTCAACTTCATGTGCGCCGAGCCTCTCCGAGGTGAGTTACATTCGATATAGATAACGCTTTCACCGCCGCTCCGCAAATGACGTTGTTTGAGACTTCGATTGAGATTTAACCTGTTTCCCTCGCTCGAAGTTGGAGGCAAATGCAACGTCTCGCAGACGCGAGCTCGTTCACGCGAACAATTTGTGTCAAGGACATTTCATCCGAAATCTTTCGCGCAATTTACTAATAATTTATTGTGTCATTACTTTAGCTAAGGTCTGTTTGATTTATTAGTACATATACAATAAAACACATCTATGGAAACGAGAAATATATTAATGCATAAATCGCGATAACGAAAAGCGAGATTTAAATGTTGCTTTCTCGTAATAGTTTGTCGTAAATCTGTCACTAATCGTGTATGCTTCTGTTATCTAGCTATCGTAATCAATAGTAACATATACCTATATAACTGATACCGAGTAATCCTTAATCCCTTTTGTATTAAACATCCCAGCGAGTTTAGCAGCTTATGAAGATCCAGTTTACTCCAATTATAATTTCGTTAGCATCCTGTTTCATAATTAAATGCACAAATACAAAAAAACAAGTAATTAAAAGTTAAAAGCTATAACATATTTAATGCCGTATTTATGGCACTTGTAGTTAATTAATTTAATTTAATAAAAGACAAATTAGATCATTTAAAACAAACACACGTCATATACAAAATAGAATGCAATCAATGCTGTTTATGTTGGGCAGACTAAACGACACGTTGGAACACGCATCAAGGAACACCAGCGTGATATTAAAAAACATGCTGATAATTATTCGGTTGTTAGTCAGCATAGGATATCGAACGGACACGATTTCAAATGGTCTAATCCCAAAATATTACACAAAGAATCAATAACCCGAAAGCGTGAAATTGCAGAATCATTTTTTATTAAAAAACATGTAAACACTATTAATTTACAAAGTGATACAGATAACTTGACTGCCATATATGACAAAATAATTAGAACCACATAGGTCAATAACCTACCTAGTGATTTTGACTTTCCTCTATGAATTTTAGTTATTTGTTATTGACAATGTGCATTGTTTTTATTATTTTAACTTCCTTTACCGTTAATCTAATATCATCTCTCTTCGATGACAGACGTACCATGTCTTGTCCACATTATATTATATTATTACGACGCATATTTTCTGTAAGTGCTATTTATTTTTATCATTACTTGTTATTCACCGTTTCTTTTTCTAAGTTCCGAACTCTAATTTAACTTTCAGATGATATATCTGGGCATATCATAGATTCTAACATATGTAAATCGTTCTGTAACTTCACACTTGATAAGGGCCGAAACCTACGGCCGAAACGTAGTGCTACACAATTTTTAAATATATTTAGCCAGTCAGGTCAAGCAATTTGGTCAGTTTTTAAGCAATTATTTGTTTCGTTTCTTTTCATTTCACTGGCGAAGAAAAGATTACACTCTATTTTAATTTAATTAATACAGTATACTTAAATTACTATATCGATTATAGAAAAATAAATAAGTACGTATCAAAATAATTGTTTTTCTATTTGAGGAACCTATAATAAAAATAGATTATATCGAAACTTGTATATTAAGTAGAAATTGAATAGTTTAGAAATACGTTGATACAGTAAGAAATACGTTAGGAGTATACAATGTAAATTCTGCGTCTTGGAAAAGAGATATAAGAAAACGAGAATATATATGGTAACCTTGAAAAGTGATTACTTTGTAAGTTATTACTGCGCATAAACTTTGCGGGCACGCACAAAGAAATTTCCAATTAAGGTTGCCGTAGTAATGGCAACGACTGCACGATCCACGCGCGTACCGAGTAGGATCACAAAAGCGATGAAACCGCGTAAAACACCGCGCAATGTAGTGGGAAAAGCTTGAGATGATGTACAAGTGCTTTGTGGTATAAAAAATTGAAGAGAGAGAGAGAGAAGGAAGAGAGTGAGAAAAAAAGAAGAAAGAACGCCGAGTCGTACGCGCGTCTAATTTCAATTTCCGCGAGCACAGCACCGCGTCGCGCGTCTCCGGTTTAATTAAATTTGTTTAGAGATCAAGCAAAATGGCCGGCGAGAAAGCACCGTGGCACAGCTTGCGAAGACGCTGTTAGGGCCACAGGTCCCTCGCCTTCGCACGCGTCTTCAGAAGGGCCGCACATACACCTGACACCCTTATCCAGTTACAACGCTCAATCCGATCAACTTTCGCGGAGACCATGCGCACGCCAGAACTACCGGCGACCGGAGAGAATTTTTCTCTCTCGCAGAGATTTCACCTGGTAGAACGGTAGATTTTCCTCGGGGGTCGCAATCTCGCAAGAACGTATTTTCAGGATCGTTCACGCCCACGAAGATGACTCGACGCGTTGTAAACGTTGAAAATTTAAAGGAAGATCCCCTGCGGTCACACGAGGTAATGTTAGAGGCCAACGATCAATCTTGAAACGAGAACGCCTATCGGCGACTCTATTTCGGGTCTGCGTAGAGAAAAGTAAAGTAAAACCAGGTACGCGAGTTAGAAGATCGATTATCTATTTTCATATAGAAAATATTATAATGCAACAATGAATACCCTGTAAATGCATTTGATTTAAAATACATCAAACGTTAGTTATACACTTTCGAACTTTATCCTCGTTTTCATTTCTCGATATATTTGATTGATATCGACCTAGTTTTCACTACTTATCGCGAAAGTAGACGGATATCTAACTTAATTCATCTATCTAATTTTTTTCCACTTTCCCACATTTCTGCGATGACAATATCCATTTTTCTTTAGCATTAAAAATGATATAAAATATAAAACCTGTCTAGTAAGACGTGGAAATATTTCCACCAATATCTAATGAATGGATTTCAGCAAAATTCAATAAAAATATGCCCCATATCGAACATTCACAACAGCAGTTCGATAAATTTCATTATATTTTCTTAATTACTGATATTGTACCCAGCATATATAAATTTAAATTGTTTATAAAGAATAAGCTGTTATGTTAACAACATACGAACAATGAAAATTGTAAATAAAGAGGCAAATGAATTCATGAACAAATATTTGGACGGCTTTTACATAAAAAATATCGAGCAATATCCACAAGCGCACAACAAATATCTATATTAATGCTGAAAAACAGGATTCTAAATACTTTTTTTAAAGAACATAACATAATACTATTTTAAGATAAAAGTAATTTAGAGCGTAATTTATAAATATAAATTTTAATTTGCTTAACAGACTAGCCATTATATTCAAAGTATTAATTAGTTAATAATGTGATAGATATATTTATGTTTATACAAAAAAAAGCAGCAATCATTTGGTTGTTCGCTCCTTTTCGTATTACTACAAAAAATAAATACTACTTTAATATAAATATAAATCAAATCATAATATATACTTTCTAAAATGTCTCTAATTTAAAACTGCAATTTTATCCTTTTTTGCATAAAAGCCATCCAGTAACGTTAAATCAACGTTAAAAGAGTTTAAATATTTTGCCCGTCTATGTATGCTTGTAGATGAATGCGGCATGAACGAGACAGATAAAATTTTGAGCGGCGGAGAATGTTATAACCAGCAAACAACCGCAGTTCATTGGAAATTCTACGAATTTCTGCTATAAACCACGTGCTTTCGCTAGTGCGCATTCCATTCGACAAAATTGTAACGCATGCTCTGCAATCCTCATGACGCGAATCCTCATTCTGTCCGTATGTATTAAGTAACGTTCAATGTAGCCGCATCAAATGCCAGTAATTGCTTTTCTTTCGCGTTTCCCTATACAGAGCGATCAGAGTGCATCATGTAAATTTCGGCTTTTTATCTAACGTTCATTATTCAATTTATAATCTATAAATATACGAAGGGTTAAAAACACTTTTGATTAGGCTAAATAGATCGATAAACCTCTACACTAACTTTTTGTTGAATTTCCGCGTATGCCGTAATTTACTACGGTAAGTACCTAGAATAGCTGACATACGATTACTTCGTACAAAGGATGATTGCGCTCTCGTTCCCTCTCTCTTTCTCTCTCTTGATGCATCAAAGTAAGAGCAGACTCGTTAACTGAACGCAAGCTCTCCTTTTCAGTCACCCTACTATTCTATGAACTCCCAAAGTCCTTTCTATCTCGCTGGTGCGTGAGATGCAAATTGCGATAACTCAGCGCGATTGTAACACGTCGCGAATCTATATGCGAATCCATATGTAGATACGTCAACGGAATCAGCGAGATGGAACAAGATCGATCGACAGAAGTGAGGTTTACGCGTAATACAAAAGGATATTACAGCTTGATATATAGCAGCGCTATTCTGAAATGATATTGACTGAGCGCTCGTTATCCAAGACACGAAGTATCTCGTTTGATTCTGACATACGTTTAAATTGTTGATCTTTAAAACAAAAATAGTCTTTTGTCGCAAGCTTCCGATAGCGTTAAAGATGTTATTGCACATTTTGCGTCTCGTTTTACGGGCTTGTTAGCGTAGCTTAAAGTAACGATTAATTCCATTCGATTGAGAGCGTTTGGAAATGGAAATGTTGTCACTTGAATCCTAATTTATGAGAGAACCTGCTTCAATCTGATTGTTATGTATATTACTAAAGCAAATTTTAATTACATACAAATTATTTCTTTCTTTTAATAATAATTTGAATTATTGAAATTAATTACTCCATTTGAAAAGAATTATTAATCCTATTGTTTAAAAAGTATAATTATCTTCGTTTTATAATTAAAAAAAAACTGTTTACGTATATTAATTTATTATTATTTCTAGATTTTTATTATAATAAGAAGTTTTATTATATGAATTTCTAAATCAACCATTATAGTTGTAATAAATAAAAAATCGAGTTGTATCGCCGCAAAAAATGTCTACGTTTTACAGCCAAAACGCAATTATAAATATGAACATAAACCTGATTTCACAAGCATAATCTTGTTGTAGTTTTCATAGCTTCAACAAATGTAATAAATCAAACTGACGATGAGACAAATACAAGCTCATCTAACTGTCGGAAGCATGAGTAATATCTCAAAATGATATAACAATCGCGATCGTTCTATATTCTCAAAGTCGGAAGCGCGTCGTGAAAACACTTTACGATACAGGCATTGCCATGTTAATGCAATAATTTAATCGTTCAACATGTGATTAGCGTTCCAAATTGGATCAATATCAAAGCAGACACTGATGGAGGACATTCGGAAATTGAGTATCGAACATTACCAAGCAACCGATGTGAGTCAAATTACATACCAACATCAATCGGCGCAACGGACGTATTCCCAGAATATCATTAAAGAGCAACCATCGGAGAGAATGCTATGAAGATAACGTACCTGAAACAGCATAAAATACGCTTGTATGATTATTTATACATATATAATCATGAATATATTAAAAAAAACACTGGTTTCTACGTACATTAATAAGCGACTAGTTCTTCCGAATGTATAAACATCTTGGATTGTATTTGACCTGTGTTTTGTACCAGTAAATATTGCTTATAAATATGTATTGCGCGTTTAAGATGAAATATACGATGGAAATAAAAAGTTTTTGCAGTGACAGTAAAACTTTCAACATAGTCAGCACGCAAAAAGTAATTATAGAATCAAGAAGAGGAAGTAATTAGGTCGAGACTTTTGCATTTTATATTTCTTGTCTTAAAGCTAAGACAAGCATATTGTGGGTCTATCTCTTCTATTAAAATTATTTTTATGCAAAAACATTCTCCTTATTCTCTCTTACTAAATACATTATTAAATACACTTCACACGTTATATAAATTCTTTGTGTACTCATATTAATTCTTCATCGATTATATCTTTAGAAAGAACAGAAAGTTTTCGGTTTCTTCTAAACAATTTATTTGCTTTTAACGAGATTCAACTATACTTGGTTCTTTTATTAAGGTTCTTCCTTTATGCTTGATTCTTCTTTAATTTTTATTCAAGGTGGAATATGAAGAAAATGCCGCATATCGCTCAATTTTCAAAGCACTCTGTAATGCGAACTAGCTAAATAAGCGCATTCGTACGCATAGGTATACCCATACAGCGAAATTTGACCATAGAATTTGTGAGCTCTACATCGATGTTCGAAGAGGGGTAAGGGAATTGGATGAAGCATATATAGGGATGAGAAAGCAGACGGCAGAACTGAGGCGAGCTAGTAACTCGCTGCCTTTCAGTCAATGGCTGCGCTTGAGATCGTTACTCTGGCATGAAATTAGAACGGCTGCGCCCAATTTTCGCTACTTCACCTTACTATAGTAAATAATTCCCCGTCATTTTCTACCATTTGGGATAAGTGCCTCCCCGTGAAATTGGCACCGAGAGAGACCCCACGCAGGTTCCTCTCCTGGGATCTGCGGTAACTTCTGTCTCGAGCAATTTCTTACGTAGATATCATTCATGATTATTTTTTACGTAGTCTTCGTAAAATAGAAAATAATTACAGCAATAAATTAAAAGACATTTTTAAGTATAATTTTATAGAAATAAATAACGACATTTACTAACTTTAAGTAGATAATTACAGCTATAATTGTAAAAAATAATGATTATTACCTATGCGCCAAGTTTTACATTAAAGCGCGAACAACCAGCGCTGCATCAGAAATAAGCTTCTAAAAATAATAAGGATACACTTTATAGACATCGCGTTGCGTTATCGCGAACACGGAAAATCTCACAGTAAAATATAAATTTCCATGCACTTACGCTAACCATAAGTTAAAGTGGATGGTATTTACTTTCGACCCTAGCATTTTCTTAACGCTTCCTATAATAACTCAACTTCCGCCTGATCCATTAGTTTCTTCAACACCAGAAAAACAGCAATACGCTTTTCTCTAAGACAAAGTGACAGTATAAAAATATAAAAGCACTCTTCTAGTACTTCTACATATCTTATCAATTTGTCTCTTACTTGCGCGAGCATGTTTTCAATATGACATAGTAGATGAATCTTTTATGAGATTTAAAATAAGAAATTCTTTTATTCATCATCAAGCAAAGAAGACAATGAATAACAAAGTATGAGAGACATAAATAAGCAGTGACGCGTTCAAAATTCAAGAGATTATTTCAAAAGTAGCTATCGATTGATAGATTCGATAGCGTGCATTGACGTTGAAATAATCCCGGTACCCTCAGAGAAAAGATTTAATCTATGCCGGTAAAGGTACAAGGGTCGTAGAAACCAATTTTTATAGCAATTCACGGAACGTAGCTTAATGCATTTCCAGATATACGAAGGATAATGCGCTCCGTTTGAAGAATCGAGAGCACGGAGATCGAGATGGAATCCCTTTGAGGCTCGTGCCAGAACACGAGCCATGCTTCAAACGTATCGATCGTTAATCCTCGAGCGGACTTTTACAGTTAACAGCCAAGAAAGAGAGAACCGCGACGTAGCCTCCGAGCCGTCGTTCTACGGATAAATCATTGTGAATAATGCGACGAGCAGTTTCGTTGGTTCGCGTTTCTCACGCGAACGCTGCTGAGGTGCCACCGATACCATGGGCACACCAATCGCGAATCACAGTACGGAATTAAGATCATTCCACTCGATAACATGCGTATGCACGTGAACGTGGCTCCGATCACGACCAGAAGCACAATCTGCACATGGAACAAGGCAAGTAAAGTACAAAGGAAATGTTCTAGCGCGCTTAAAAAAGTCATTTCAAGCATGATTGCCTTTAGCTACTTCAAAGTTATAAGCATGCTACTTTTCTCTTAAACGATGTAAAGTACATCGTCAATCTAAACTCTCAAATATATCCCTTTGAAATTATATAATTAATAAAGAGCTATCACACATACTTCTCTTATCCTTTGTCTTTACCCGTGATTAACCGATATTTCGCCTTCTCCGTTAAAACCAGAAGGAGATAATGTAAGGAACCTTAACGAAGGTACTTATACCGTGGCGCGATGAGTTTGGATTTTGAAATTCACCCTGCAGGATATCCATCACGTCTAGCAGCTACTCTGCATAGCAAATAGAGCGTATACGCGGAGCCCGATTGGACGGAGATTTGAGAGGCAAGTGGGCCGCCATCTTAATAGAATCAGGATTATGTTCAGACTATCTAAGCAGAGATTCTGACTGTCTAAGCAATGCATCGCCACTCCAATGCTCCGGTATCCTGGCTTGTCGTTGGTTTCCGAGATTTCTGAGGATACTGTTTCCGGACCACTTTCGAGATTAATCCGCGCAATGCGATCATTGTGCGTCATACGTCCTCCCGCAGAACCAGCATTCATCAAACGATGCTGATCTTATCGGCTTTTCATCCTCGATTACGTTCACTCGCTATCCCGCCATTTATTTCCGCATCGAACGTCGCCACTCGACCTTTCATTTACCTCGCTTCGGTATTTTAATATTCGCGACGAGAGATGAAATCCCACCCACTTTGCCCTTTATTTCTACGCCATCACTTTCGTGAAATATTCATGACGATTTTGCGCTTTCTAGGACGAAGAAAACGCGCTCGTAGCCTGATAATAAGAGGAAAGCATCTCGGCGAAGTGCAGAAGGTGACAGATAGAGAGGAGCTCGAAAAAGAAACTAAGAGAATGAGAGACAAGATTACGTCATTCGTGTCTTGTTATAATTTAAAAAATTAATATTTGTTCTTATATATTAATTATAAAATAATTCACAAGGTCTATCTCAAAATAAAAAGATGGATTTTTTGATAGTATAAATAATATTTAAAAGTTTATCCTTATAAATAACACAAAGTATCATTGTAGAAAAATAAAAAGAATCGTAATGTCAATTAAAATATTCATAGACAACCAGAATAATCATAAGAATAATGGAGCAATCGTGGAATAACATTCTAAATGCTAGGAATAAGAATAAAGGATCCTAAATTTGAATCGTAGTTAGCTCCGTTAATTTTCCGCCGGCCCCTACTTGTTTATTTAATATTCTATTAATATTGGCAATACCATAAATATAATACGTCCAGCGGTAAGTGTGATTAACATTGCGAAAATATTTCTATTAAGTTTAACAACACGGTCATTTTTCCCAAGATAAAACTCAAGGTGTTTATTATTCATTAACCCGGCATGTCTCATAGCAGTCGCAAGGTATTCATCTTCTCAAAGTATTCCTGGACAGAGAATAGTCGCGCAAGAAAACAGTAGCAAAATTCAACAATACGAATATAACTTGCGACATGTTGTTTTAACGGAAATTAAAAAATGCGTAATTGGCACATTGATATCTCTAACGCCATTATTACCGAATGTATTATACGAATACGGATTTAATCTCTGTAATTTTTCATAATCTCTATAATCTCATCAATTTCTAATCTCGTTAATTTCTATCATAATAAAATTCTTTACGATTTTCAGTGCTGATATCTCATGCGTATATATCTGGTTTAATAAAGAATCAAATTTAAAACTCTCTCCAAGCTTCGACAAACGTTTTTCCAAATTTTGATTATAAATTTAATAATAAAAAATAAATTTGATTATAAAAAAATTTTGATTACTATAAATTTAATAATAAAAAATAAACGAAGAGTGTTTGTATAAACGACCGAACTGGCCAAAATTTATTTAGAAAGTCATCACGACGTTTCGACCATGGGTTTTGGTCCTTTTCAAGTGATCTATAGATTTGGATACAAAGGTAAACGCATTAATATCATGCTCACACACATTATACAATGCATAAATAAAATGTTAGAACAATTAAAATTAAATAGAGATAGGATAGGTATATAAATAAAGATAAAAATAAAAATAAAAATAAAAATATCGTTAAGATTATAAGTTAAAACAAACGAGTCAAATATATATGATTTGTAGATCAATTATTACCTAAGTCTAATGCATCTCAGACAAGTATGTTGCACAAAATATCAGTACAGTAATGCATTTTTACCATGAAATCATCCACCTAAAGGCTGGATCAAAAATTCATGTAAAACAATCAATTATCGAGACAGACCAAATAACATTAATATGTCTATCAAGCACTTACATATTTTGTGCGTCTGGGACTGTATCCTACATCTGACACACAAGACTTCAGTCGAGGAGCAAAGCAGAGAATGTGTAATAATTTATAGTTCAAAATCAAAACGGATCCATAGTTTAATAATTGTGAGCAAATAACTACAGGAACGATGAAAAGATCCATTATCAATAAAAAATAAATTTGATTATAAAAAAATTTGATTGTAAATTTAATAATAAAAAATAAATAAAAATCTATCTCTTTTCTCTTATGATTTCAAAACCTATCTTTAATGAGATTACCGAATGCATATCATACCGAGTGTTAAAGACCACGAAAGAGACACGGCCATTTCTACGTATACGCAGAACTGTTAACGGAAAATTAAGAGAAGGCCGAGAGGGAAACCTCAGCGAGAAGGAAGGAATTTGATGTCACACGTCCCACCAATATATTAATTCCACTGGGCGCAAAGATCCTTTCAACCTGGCGTACGTGGTCGAGTACGTATCCGAGGCTCTTTCGGATGTTAAACACGCCGGATGCACCTCTAGCTTCTTCCGCGAAGAGTCCGCAGGCCCACCGCCTTCATAACTCATCCTCGGCCTTTGCCGGCCTCCGGTCCGCGAGAGCACATACATCACATCGTTACATTATAGAAACGGGTCGCGTAGGGAAGTTGCGCCGTAGAAGCGGCGAGTCGGACTTAGCGCAGTCATAATTTCACTTTTACCACCCTCTCTACTCTCGTCCGTCGCGATAATGTCGGACACTTCCTCTCGCCTTATCCCACCCGTTTCGCTCTTCCCCGTTCTCTTGCGCGTCGTAAGAAACGCGCGATGATAAATTTGGGCGAATATATATTCACGTACACGAACCGAAGATCGCGGCGAAATTACGCTAGACAAGACAAAAGGGTGCTGCCCAGCAAAGACGGCGTGCAGTAAAAACGACGGCAGTTGAAATATGATGTATCGCTACGTTGGATTTTAAATTTACCGAAAAATTACACCATCGTGGAGCTACGCGGAGAAAGTCGATTACGGTAGGTGTTAAGAGCACGTCGTCGCTGTGCGCCGAGGAAAATGCCCTTTTTGGCAAATGGGCCATTACGAGGGCAAGTAGGAAGGTATATTGGCTTTGAGTGGTATTAGGAGAGCGGAAAAAGAACCGACAAGGAGATGGCGGCGGTAGCGGCGACGGCTGGTAGAACGAAAGATGGAAGGGAAAATTTTGTATTATGTAACGTAGAACTGGGAACTGTATATACTACGCGAGAGAAAGAGAGAGAAGCGGAAATAGAGAGAAAAGGGAGGAATAGCGGATTTATTACGTCGTGCGACAGCAGACCACGGAGACTGAAGTCGAATATTAAAAGATAATAGTTGAGGTCGATCGTTTAAATGATATCGAGATATTGGAACTCGCTCAATATAAGAAAGATTAAATGTAGCTTGCAAATACCAGGTGCATAGATTTGTGAAAGAGAAATCTCGGAATTCAAAAGAAACGAATGTATATATAACATTCGCCATAGAGTAACTTCGAGGATTTTTAATTAAGACTGAAAATAAAATAACGTTCTTCAAAGTCGCATACCACTGAGACAAAACTGACCAATGTCGCTGGAATAAGACGTTGAATGTTTAAATATGAGAATTTGCATGCTGTTAATTACATTCTCCCTTCAGGATATTATTATTTACACAGATACACCTGCGAGCGACGCGTGCGCTCGCATGCGATGTCACACGCATGAGAGTGAAAGCTCGTATCAGCACATGCAGCGCGTGGGCGCGAGCTCGTGAGATCTCAAGGTAGCCTTGTCTGACGACGGGAGATTAAACTCAAGTAGAGTCTCCGCGATGTTTACATGCGTAGCAATTAGGATTAGCATTTAGAGAAGGTCTCTACACTTGATAGTGCGCCATATCGCACGGACCGGAGAATCGCGCGCGATTATGTATAAGCAAACAACGAGTAAAGGACGCGAGTGTAATGAGAACGCGGACGTAGACACTAATCTACCAAATATTCATAGTTTAAAAGTGACAAATGCCACAAAGATAAACGCTAAACGTCCGTCACCGAAGGCTAAAGACCGAAAGATCAATGTTAGAAAATACTAAAATCGAGAGAATAAATAACGATAGTGCGTTATCCCTGTTCGAAGTAAAACATGCAGTTCGCATCCTCCCAATCTGTTCTCCCTAATGCGACGCTTCTGTCGGAAGGTTCATCGAACTGCATTGAGAACAGGCGGCGCGCCTCAATTGCGAAAGAATTTTCTCCGCGATGTCAGGAATTCCGCCGATAAGTCGCACGCAGATTCTCGGATTGCGCGCCCTTCTGGTGCTGTTCCAGAGCGTATTGCGCCGCCGGGATATTGAATTTTGTTAGAAGAGGATTTCCCCTCACAAAGCTATCGCGAGGTGAGCCATGAAACGGGTAACAAGGTGAGCGCCGTACGATCGATGCCAGTCGCTTTGACATACCGCGGGAGCCTGTGTGCCGCGGCAACGCCAAGGCGCGAACGCAATCAACGGCGATATTTCCGCGCCTCCTTTCCTGATCGGTCCTCTGGACGCGTTTCCCTCTGACGACTGTCAGGTAACTGTAGAGTCGCGCCAAACCAGAGGATGCGTTTCTTGAACTATCGAAGAGCACCGTCGCGTATACACAAGAGAAAACGTCCCGAAGGAGCACCGTCGAGCGCACTTCCGACAGGAATTCTTTCCTCGTTGCTTTACCGCAGCGGTCTTCGATCTGCGGTATACACAGTGAATTCTTTCCGAATCTATTATCTTCTCTGTTGAATAAAAAAAACAGTCTTTAAAGCAAAACGTTATCAAAGCGAACCTTTCCAATATGAAAAAATTTCCAACATTGCCGTAATCAAAGCAGAAAGTTACTAGGTTTTTATTTATGGATTAATGCAGAGTATGAGATGAATTCGAACTCTGTAACGAATAATCTGTATTCCAATTATAGAGAGAGGAGAGTTGTAAAGTCGAAACGGATACAAAAGCCAGTCTTCGCAAAGTCCTCGGAGCAATAAACTTTACAATACGGACAGAAGCTTTCGTAAAACTGTGGCAAAGCTTTGAAGATAATCGGACGTCGCTATCTCGTTACCGTTCGATACGGATGGAATAGCACTAGTTACTTCTCCGTTACGAAAATGTGTTTGTTTGTATTTACGCAGAGAACGAGAGTGGGTATATGCAAGAGTTACATTGCAATATCATCGTTAAACGTATTCGATGTTTCATTTCGCCGAATCGCGTTGGTTAACGAGAAAATAATTTCAATGTTCTCTCAGTTTCACATCCGCAGAGCGTTATGTTGGCAAGTGATAAATGATAAATTGTAAGATGCGAGGCGCAACTTAACGATATCCACTTATTAAACATAATTTAAGAATTAACATATTATAAACCATTCAGATGCGTTCAGAGTAAACATAATTGTCCAATAAAAAATTATATTTTAATTAAATTTGTAAAACTTGTATATTTTTAGAGAACTTATAAAAATGATATCTAAATTTAAAAAATCAGGAAACTAGGACATCTTAATTGATCTGATTCTCGCATACTCTCTATTTTAATCGAGAGTAAAATCCAAGTCAAACTCGTTAGATGCGACTACTTCTTGCTGAAATTAAAAAATGCAAACCGGTTCTAATCTCAATAATAAGTATATGTTCGATTTTGTTTTCATCCTCGAGAGGTATCACACAAGATTATTCACATCTCACAAAATTATAGCTTTATGTAAAATCATTATTAGAATAGTCTGCTGGTAACCGTTCGTGCGCTATGACTTAATTTCTGTGTGCGAAATAATTTTTTGACTACCTTAATTTTATATGACGACTATTTTACTTTAAATTTTTATTCAACTATGACACTGTGCATATTTCTCTGGACTTTGACATATTGTTGGAACATTGTCATTTCCATTGGATGTAATTGTGAATGATCCATATAATTAATCTTAATTTAATCACTTGAGAAGGACCAAAATCCATGGTCAAAACGTCGTGACATTTTAAATTAAAATAAAATTGGCCAGTAGTGTCGAAACAAATCTCCTCTTTGGTTTATTATTCACTGGCGAAGAATATTCATCTCTTACTTGATTATTAGAATATGTGATCTATTTATTATTAGATCTATAAATTTCCTTTCTCGCGAAGTAGAGAAAGTTTGTTAAAATTGACGAGCAATGATTACACATGTTTAACCAATCGCTCTATTGATCAGTATTACGTCATGCTATCATTTAGCAATTGCATTAATGCATATGCATCAGCCATGGTTAATATTTTCGGGAATTAATGATAACTTAATATGGAATTCACGCACAATAATTCTTTTTTATTGTCATATATGTATATGTGTATATATGTATACGTATACATATACATTCTAAGAGTTTACTCGTTCTTATAAAGCCAGCAATATATCAGTAAGCGCATTACGTGTAGTGAATTTATTTAGGCATTTTCGACCTCTATAATAGCGTTGATCGATACTCATAAACCTCTTCGGCGTTTTTATCACCTTCCCCTTTGGCACCACATCCCCCACCTGCTTTTATCCATTATGGATATTCAATAGCGTTTGTAGAATGCGCAAATATCCTATATTATTTCCATTATTTTTATCATTCTTCATCATTTTGTTATTTCACAATGTTATTATTTATGATGCGATTAATGATTCGTAAGTAATGATTCAACACACGAGTAAATCATATCATATAAAATATCACGCTCAACTTTTATATCATGTTTCGATTTTCGAGTATATAAGTTCCCGCAATATTTCGTTTACAGACGTGTTATCCGCCTAACGTTGCTAATAGCAGATAAGACACATCGAAGAAAAAGTAATAATTAGTGGAACGTAATTAGCAACATATACGAAACTGGATACTTTGAGTTGTCAAGCTCCGTATCGTTTATCATTGTTTGCCACTATAATTGAGGCATATCCCAGTTCGCTGCAATTAGCTCGACCTATATGATAAGACTGGCACATAATGAGTATCCACGCGATGCATCCTTATCAATTAGACATATATCATTTGCGAAATTGACATTTCCAATATACAGTTAGAAATATGATCTGATATTATTTAAACGAAAAGCGATATCGCGACTTGCATTAAATAATACTATCGTTAGCAAGTAATGGAAAAACAATTCTTATAATCAACTATTAAATAAATAATCATATCTTTTTCGTCATTCATCGGTGTATCGTATATGCTTAACCCTTACAGTACAATGTGAAAAACGGTACGTTAACCGTACAAACAT
>NJRL01000161.1:28239-67613 GCA_003063815.1 Aphaenogaster rudis
ACAAATGTCTGTACTTCATTTTTGAAAAAAATAAAACGGAGTATAATTTAAATACCAAAGATTAATAAAAAATTAGGTAAATAAGTTATTTGATTTAAAAAATTGTAACTTTTAATAATAAATGCATATAAAAAAATGAATATAGAGTTTTCTAGTTTAGGTATAAAGCTTTGAAAAAAAATACAGAAACTCCAAATTCTTCAAAAAGTATAATTATTCATGAAAATGAGTGATTTTCAATAAGGGATAAATAGGAAAAATTGAGTATCGCAAAAAAATACGCATTTTAAAAATATTTTGGTGCAAAAATAATGTCTTCTATCCATGAAAAAGTTCCAATGAAATGCGAATACAAAAATTCTGCTCTCCAAATCCATTCCTTGTAAAAGAAGTGATTTTCTTTTGAGAAAAATAATTTTGAAATAAAAAAATTTTCAGACATTCAGACATTAATTTACAATAAAAATAGAATGCTTACAATAATTTTTACAAAATTTTCACTTTTCAAAAAGGACACGTTGAGTACAAACATGGGTCACCGGTGTCCGACTCAGGAATAAACTCAGTGCTGTTCACAAAGAAACTGATGACCTCGGTCGCACCATCGCACAAAAGTCTCCCCCACCACAAACATTTTTCAGAAGGTAGTAAGGAATGGGGGAAAAATTTGGTTTTCGAGAAACTTCCATGGATAAAAATCAATCGAACACACGAAATACCATGTTTGTAGTGTAAGGGTTAATACGGCTTTTAAAATACCGTGTATTGCTAAGTCAGTTAAAATAATATTTCCATATATTATAGAGAAATAACAAAAAAGATTAATCCTTTCCCCACCATCCCTAAATAATTATATTTATATATGCAGGTTTATATCTTTTGATATAATTATCGTACATCAGATTCAATATGTAACATGCAAATTGATATAGAATGATATGGTAATACGAAAACAACATTATCTAAGTACCGATGCAAGTAAAATATTCAGCAGAAGGCGTCGAAGTGAAAGAGTATTACGTATGTTCGCGACGTCGACGGACGGCGGTGCAGACTAGCGGGACTCGCCGGTTGTTCGGACCGAAAAAAGAACATCAAACAGTTCGGAGACAACCAACTTTCTGCATGCGAAATTTCGAAGTTGGAAACGCGACTGCGATGTCATTTCGCTTTGCCAAGCCCCATGGAAATAATTCCGACGAGGGCGGACGGAACGTCGATCGCGGCGTCGCACACGGTCTTGCGAATAGGATACGCGAGTGGAAAACGGTCGTGTCGGAGCTTGCTGGCAGAGCAAACACGCGTATGCGACAGAGAGAATGGATTTATCGATCACCAGCGTAAAACCGATTCTTCTATTCCCGCGTTTCTATTTTGCATACGGAACGCGCGTCTAAGAGCTCACTGTTCGCCACGCGAAAATACACTCGTCGAACGTTAAAATCGGAACAAGTTCGGGCATTGCTGTCGCTCAAACAGAAGAAAGCAGAAAATGCAATTTGCAGGTCGCGAGAATAACACAGGTTGCTGAGACCACGTTCGTTTCAACAGCAGTTCCGGTGTTGCGTTTGCGTGGCAACGAAAAAATTATGCCGCAGGCAAAGATAATAAAGATCTTATCGCATTGCATCAACGATGGTTCACATGGTGCAGCGACAATACGGAAATTTTATTTTTCATTCTTAATTGCAAATTAAACAGAATAAATCTATTTTTAATACATTTTTGTATTTTATAAATTTAAAAATAAATCAGATTTATTGTAAATTTAGAAAGATTTTCTAAGTAAGTTTTACGGTTTAAAAAGCAATCTTTAGAATAAAATGAATACACGTATGTGTCTCGTCATCCTTAAAGGAATTAAATAAATAATCAATTCTCTCTCTCCTCGAATTATTTAATCTGCGAATATCGAAATTAGATTATTTCTGGAAATTGAAATTAGCACGATGACTTGCACAAATATTGAAACCTCTACTCTACAATCATAGAAACCTTCTTTTAACACTTTCGTTTTACTACTTGATAATACTTTTTTCAGCTTTCTCCGACAGATACGGACATTACGTGTCCTCATTGCAATCGCGTGATCTATTCATGCAGGTTGCGTGATCTGTAGCGAATTATTATCCTCGCTTGAATCTGTCATAATTAACGAACAGACAAACATGGGAAATATAACAATCTTATCGATACGCCAGATTAAAAAAATATATATACATATATAAATTTAATCCTTTATATATAAAATGACATTCGTAAAGAAAGAATAATCACGGGGTAACAAAAATTATACGCCGGCATATATTTACTCCATATGCTACATTTAATTTATAATGTCATCGAGCGCATCTGGCACCTTATTATGTATGAAATGAATACGTAGTAATTAATAATTGTTTATTCATTAATTTACCTTGCTAATTAGAAATCTGTTAATAGGTCAATGCCTCTTCTGCAAACAGCAAATGAGTTTAACGTGCCGATATTGTCAACGAGAGGAATTACGAAAATTAATCAGACATAACGCAGAGATATCAATAGAAACATCTTCGTGGCCGCAGCAAATATTCCGGAATACCGAAATACTGAATATAAGAGCGACAGGAGCCAAATCGATTAAAAGTGGTTCTAACGATCGGACATTTCATCAAAATGTCGCCCAGCATCGCGACACAATAAATCAATATACCGATAATTCATAGGAGCGGCGAATTGCGGTCAAATGAATTTTTACCGCTCGCATCGAGAGAAAGTTATTGCATCCGGTACATCCGAAAGCCTAATGGAAAACGGCCGTCTTCTCTCGCGGTTGCGCCGACAGAGAGAGAGAGAGAGAGAGAGAGAGAGAGAGAGAGAGAGAGAGAGAGAGAGAGAGAGAGAGAGAGAGAATTCTGGTTGTTTTCCTTCTACGCTTCGCACCCTGAATTTACCTCGCTCGGGAAACGTAACGAGTCCGGAGCCTTTTTTTGCCGGTCCGTTGGATCCGCGTAGGTAGATATACGTAGCACGGCGCTCGGCAGGGCAAATTGCTTTCGAAACGGAAGACTGCCCCGGAGCAAAAGGGAGCTTTAAGGGAAAATGATTCGCGTTGTCGCTCGGCTGTGAAGGAGTAGTCTTTCTCTGTCTCTCCCCTTTCGTTTTCTCTTTCTCCCTCTCTCTCTCTCTCTCTTCCCATCGTCATCTTTCGTTTTCTTTCTTTCCAGTTCTTCTTCGCTTATCTGCTCTCTTTTTCTCCCTTTCTCACCCTCTCTCTCCCTCTCCGTTGTTCTTCTGCAATGTAACTTTTCTTACCTGGTATTCTCTTTTTGACTTTCGCCACATCTCACTTTCTAGCCTTCAGATTACGCGCAAGCGCTTTTCACATTCAGTTCCGACGAAGCTACGAAGCCGACAGTTATATTCTCGAAACCATCCATCAGCGAAACGCATTTAAACGAAAAAGACAGTGACAGACTGCAGGTCGATGAACCAAGAGATAACGTCAACGTTGCTTGATATTGGATAAACGACATACGCCTTATTACGGAAAAGGATTGTGAATTCAATTTCTAACGGGCAAATGCAAGTTGATACGATAATATTTAACGTCTTGAGTATGATAATATCGAGAAACAAAGTTAAGCTTATAAATTATCTCGCTTTCAAGAAATAAATTTTCGAGAAAAGTGCCAAGTTGCGATGTGTTCTCGTTTTATCTATAACTAATTAAATTACGTGAAAAATATTAATTAATCTACACAGTATAGTCACAATTCATTTTTTGTTTGTTATTTCGACGTGCGTCAATTCGAGATCCAAATATACTTGACCAATTAATCGTAAAGCACATCTCACGATAATGCTTCATACAGATCTTCCATCGCCCTGCGCGCATCAAAAATCTTGTTTTTGCTCACATTTGCCTCGGGTTATGACGCGACACAACGCTCAGCATAGCAGAATGAGCCTCTCGCGCGTGCACCGTATTTCTCGGCGTTTACCGGACACTTTGGCTATCTGCTCGGTGCAGATTACAATTTTCACGTCGCGCAGAGCTGCGCGTATATGCGAACAGGCGGACGTGCAGAATTTTATTTTTTTTTTCCCTCTACGAAATACTCGTGCGCGCGACTAACTCTCTGTACGAGGTACTCGCACTCTTCAAGCCGCGGTGATAAAACGGGATGGACGGGCGCGATAGCGAGCGACACGAGCCGCTCTCGCAATGCTTCCGTACGCTTCGCTCGCCGTATTTCCTGCGATACGCAGCGGAAGTATTGTCGACAATCGATTAGTCCGAACGTATCGCGTGATTAATGACGGAAGGTGATATTCGTTGGAATGAGTTGCGATTCCCCGCGGCGCAGCTAACGTGAAATATCGTGTGTCAATTAACACGTCTCACGTGGCCATCAGATTATGATGAAGTAGAACGTAGCATGAAGTAGAAATTTCCTTCCTTCCCACGCGAGGCAGATAAATGTTTTTACCAAGTAAATAATTTTCACCAAGTTAAAACCAACGTTAAAAAGTAAAACTCATGCTGCCCCGATTACGCATTGGTTTACCACACATGTCCACTGCGTTAAGCGTTTCGTACTCGTTATAATAAACGCTCACGGTACTAACATTTTTCAAAAGGCCCGTGTGTATTACATTTCATTGCCGCGTAAAGTTGTATGTACGGCATTGTCGCGTCGTTTTCCGGATACTTTAACACTCGCTCAAAGCGAGTTACATTTCTCGCCGTGTGAAAAAATTACGTGCACGTGCAAATGCGCGAGACGGCACAACTTTTATTGCTGAATGCTCGCACAGTTGACACGCCGTCGTCCCTTCGCCCGTGTCAAAATGACGATAAAATAAGAGCAATGCTCGTGGTAAACTCTGTATGCGGCACTGAATGTTGCAAGTAATTTAAAATACGCGACAAATACACATTACTCAAATAAAACTCGTGTAGCGTTTGGTGTACTTTAACACTAAGTAAAAACAAGCCAAACATTTACAATAAGTTAATCTGTAAACTTTACATACTCGAAAATGTAATTCAAAGCCATCGCTACTTTGAAACTACTTGATTCCATTACAAACTCCTTGGACTATTTCCGACCGTGAGATTGGACGGATTACGTTAACGAAAGAGAAATGGCATTTAACATAATTCAAATACTCTGGTTCAACTTGTAAATGTAAATTCCATCATTTAATTTGGTTGATGTGTTTTGCTTACTTTCGCAATCACATAGGATTGAATGTTCGTTTGAAATGTCACATAAATGTTAGTTATTCTCAATTTAATGAGACACTTTTGTAATTGTGTAATTTTAGTAGCTGTAAGATACATTACCGCTCAAAAGTTTCAGCACACTCTCCGTTTATAGAAATTTTGTAATATAAAGAATAAAATATGAATACAGTTTGCATATATTATGTTTATTAATTTATTACAATATATTTTTATTGAAAGTGGGAAGAAAAAAAACTTTTTTTTAGATTTTTAACTCTTTAAAGTAACCTCCTCAGGCTTTGATAACTTATTGTTTGCTTATCGTTTATTAAATAGCTTATTGTTACTCGCCTATGTGATATTTAAATGTTTATCGGTATCTTGCGCGAAATTGAAATCAATTTTTCATTCAATCGACATACATGATATTTGTCTATTTGAGAAATTTATTTATAATTTCCGTTAATTATTTTTCGGTACTTTTTTGAGCGATTTTATTGAATGCTTCTGTGACTGAAAATAAGAGAATATATCATAACTATATTTTATGTTTAAAAAATTGGAATTGTTAACAAAAATAAAAGATGTGCTGAAACTTTTGAGCGGTAGTGTATTTCAATTAAAACGTGTGCATAGATTTCAGTCAGTATTCAGTATAATTCAATGAATTTTCGATAAAACAAATAAACATAAACATTCTACATATTGGAGATCAATAGAAAATAAAAAATATAGAAAAATTCATTTAGATGTTAGAAATTTTATAAAAATTTTTTGAAAGAAAGAGAAAGGGGGAGAGATTTTTTATAATATTACGTCACGTAACATTTATTTACACATTTAAACTTGGCTTCTTTTGCTCGCATCAACCAGCAGAAGCATTTTAAAATATAATTAAAATCTCATTATGCAAAAATCTTATTAGCAAAATCCATCAATTTTACCAAATATATTGCTATCGGATCAGAATGACAAAAAAAGATAAATAAAACTGTTTAAATTTTATGCGATATCACGATCGCAGAAGCGCTGTTAGTAACATGACTATACACTTTGTGTACGATGACGCGGAATATTCGCACGATATAATTTTTTTGGGATTTAGCACTCGCAATATAGAGATCATAAAGAGATTTGCGTAATAATGCTTTTCCGTTATAAAATATGCATAAAGCAAAGACTGATAGGAATATAGACACATAATCCGCGAGACCTTTCTCTATAGTGAATTAATGTACATGATTTAAAACGTAGTCCAAATATATTAGTTTAAATACTGAATACGGGTAACAACATTGTAATTACATATAAAAATTGACATTACTCTTCATCCTGCAGCAATGAATTAATAAGAAAAAACAGACATGAATACAACAACATGAAATAAAAAATATTATCTCTGTAACGAGATTTTGAAAACAATAGAGCGAAACGAGGAAACGTCCAACTATATTAAATTTTTAACGACATATTCTGAGATTGCATCGTTGACATATCTACCGACCTACAGTTGCTGTCGCCAGAATATTTCGCTACTAAATTTACTACAGTTACGAATTCTATTTGTCTCTGCGCAAAAATATGACGACCGCTTTTTTTTACTGCCTACTTTTTTCTGTCCCGTTATATTCACTGTCGCGAGGGGATACAGTCGGGAATATCGCACATATATATATATATATATAATATATATATATATACATAGAAAACTATTGTATATATGTATATATATATATATATATATATATATATATATATAAACGCGCTCATATAAACATTTAGAACCAGCATTGGTATTACTGCAACAGCTTGCAATATGCACTAGGAGCGACAGACGGTATCGATTATTTTTAAAAATAACGCATGTCCAAATGAGTTCCAGCAGTACGAAAACAATGCGATATATGGCACAAAATGATGTAGTCTCGATCCGTGTGAGAAATGTACAAAATCTCTCTTATGATGAATTTCCACATAATTATTACTGCAACGTCAATGAAAAACGAGACTGAGAAACTGACAACCCTCATGCAAAACAATTCTAAAATCACAAACCTTACAAAAATATTCATTAATCAATTGAAAATTTTTCTTTAGCAAAATGTTCAAATACCATATTTATATCACAAATGTAATTTTAAAATATTAAAATATAATTTTTATATTAACTATTAAATGAAAAATTTGAAAATATAAAATGTTAATAGATAATAAAGCGCTTTGTCTTTTAAATTTCAAATTATTTTCATTTCAGTAGAGTTTCAATTTTAATTTAGTTTAGATTAGTTTTTTAGTTTCATTTGCAAATTGCATTTGATAGAAATTAAAGAACAAAACAATTTCCTTTGTCTTCAATCATTGTCTTTAATAAATAAATACGACAAAAATTTTTGTCATATTATTTTAGAATCGTCCTATACATCTCATCCCTGGTGAGAGATTTTCAGTAGCGACAACGACGTCGACACGACGCTGAAACTTGTTTTACCGGCGAAGGGGGATGAGAGCAGGTAGAAGTCGGCGCGTGAACGACGCCGATAAAGTGGTCCGATAAAAACGCATCAGAGAGGTTCGGTCTGAAAGCGGGAGAAAAGTGCGGAAGACATCTTTCTTCTGTGTAAGATGGAAGATTAACGTTGACTCGAATAAGGCAGAATAGGTGGGCGAAAGGTGCATCCCCCAACGCGCTGGGGTTGGAAACGAGCAGCGGTATTTCGCGCAAAACCATCTTCGTCGTAAGATATGAAACCGACTAGCAACTAAAGCTCCAATTTAAATTGCTTCGGCCGCGATTATGCACAGCGTTATCTCGGTGTCTCCGTCAGGCGTTTACTTTAAATTAGAATAGTTCTCCTAAGCACAAACGAATAATCTTTGTATATGTTGTTTAGCGCTGATTGCAAACGTTTCTGCACAATTTCACGTAAGATTTGCATAAGATATAATCTTCCTATTCTCCGTTCCGACATTAAATCAACGATTAAAGGCAAAGGAAATTGTTTTAAAAATGCATCTTTTATCATTGCAATATTCAGGAGAGATATTTCTTGCTTTCAGTGAGCGTAAAAAATATTCAACATCAAACGCATTTTTTTAAAGTACTTCAGAGCGATACACAAACGAGTAGAATATCATGGTTACCGCATTTTTGAATGCAAGAACTGTGACATGGATGCACACAGAAACGGCGTACGTAAATTCACAGACCGCTTACTTCCAGAGAACTTCCTGCCACGACGTTGACGGATGCTCAGCGATGAAGAAGAACGCAGCAGAAGAAGACGACGAGCAAGAGAGAGGTCGGGATTTCGTGAATCTTTCGCCGAGAGAAATCGGGTTTCGAGTGGAAGCGAGTAATAGAACGGCGAGTAGGTAAGACCGTCGCTCAGTAAAATGGGAAAGAGGAGACAAGGACACGGGATTCTATATTCATCCCGGAAGCGAACGGGGGTAGATGTGCATGAACCTGTCGAGCCGCTATTTGAAAGGAGAAGCAAATGTTCGCAATTTCATGGGGATTTGCTGCATTCTAAATTAGCAGTGATTCTAATGATCATCGTCCACATCCGATTTGTTTGCCCCTTTCGCAGAATGCGAAGAAACGAGATTCGCCGCCGTAAGCTCGTCGAGACTCTACCTCAAGAGTCCCCAGAGAGATTCTCAGGATTCAAATCCAGGAAAAACTGCTAATTGTAGGACTCCTTATGAGAGTGTATAAACAGAGTAGATTTCCCTAATTAGGTAATTTCAGCTCCAAGCAGCTCGTGGAATCGCACGGTCATTTACGGAACGTAAGAAGCCTGAATGGTCTCTCTCACACTTTCTCTCTATTGCGGAACAATTTAAAAAACAACTCCTTTATAGAAATATGCATTCGATAAAAATAATCGTTTATCTTCGAGATATCTAAAAATCGAAAAAGACGCGCATGATACTCCATAAACTCAGGTAAAAAATATTCGAGCATGCAGTGGATAAGCATGATGGATCAGCAGAAAGCTGACCCAAAAGATAAGGGAGGAAGAAAGAGGAAAATAAACTCCGCTCATAATTTCATGCAGGTTTGTTCCACCGTTACATCGTTCGTGATTTTAACGAGTGCTATCCGTTCGCTAGTTTCATCTCTTCCTTCCTCACTGGAAGCTACGTATCTACGGAAGAAGGGCAGACCCTTGAAATGGACGGGATTTAAGATCCTCATCGAGCCAAGCTCTTATCTTAAAAAGACTCTTCAAACGGTTTTAAAGCCCATTTGGCGTAAGAAAATTCTTCGTAGAATCAGTCATCAATGCGACAAGCTAATAACCAATCGAAACGAGATATCTCGTTCAGATCGAAAATGCAGTCGCGTAGAAATTAAATCTCTAATATCGCTACTCAAGACAAGGATAAAATTTAGTCTACCTATTCTGCAAATTCTTCGCTCATGAATGTGACTAGATTTAATCTAGATCGATCGTAAATCTTGCACTGCTGCACCGCGTAGGTACGTCTGACGACGCTTTAATCGCTGCACTAACGACAACAACGACGTGTGGATGCCATCGCGAGGATGATGGATTATCGGTCCGGTATCGATTTTCGCATTTGTGATTAATTCGACGAACGTAATAGTCGTAATTAAGGGATATCGTATCGTTTCGCGGCTACGATTCCCACGACACGCAACGTCGTCGTTCACGGCGAAACGGCACGGCCGTAAAACGAGATGAAAACGGTGAAACATTCTGCTCCGCTAATGTCGGCAATGACAGGCGCGTTACACGAGCATCCGATGCCGACGATTAACGACGGACGTAACGAGCGATCGCGTTTGCTGCGGGACCAAAGCGCGTTACCGGCATGTCAGAAAGCGATTCCGGCCGTGCAGAGGATGACACGAGCTTTTAATTAGAGATGTGCGAATTATTCGAATTCGAATCGAATCGACGTAGTTCGAATTCGAAAGATTCGACAATATCGAATCACTGCGATTCGAATTCGAATCGGAGAAGTGCTTAAAAAGATTTGAAACCCGTTGAATCCTATCGTGCGTTCAGCGCCTTTGCGAGGCGGCCAGAAGGTTGGTCGTTACGACACTTCGTTAATTTTTATTCACCTCTTCAGAATGCCTGCTTCGAATGCCTACGTCACATTCCTGGCTTGCATACAGGATTCCTACGTTTTGATTCGATTCGAATTCGAAATGTGGGTGATTTGATTCGGCGATATTTTTGTCAATTCGATTCTATTCGGATTCGAGATTTTTTTGCAAATTCGATTTGATTCGAGTTAAAAAATCTTGATTCGTACATCTCTACTTTTAATGTCGGCTACGACGAAAGTGCGTGTCTGACCTATCCAATCCGAAAACGCCATCGAGAAAGGTGGACGGAAGCGAGAGTGAGTGATACGCCGTAATTGAACCGTTCAATTATTGAAAGTTGATTAACTGTCGCTCCCAGGGGAACTGCGTTAGCATCACTCAGCTATTTTTACAAAATAATGCGAAGAATAATCTTCGGAATAGAATGTTAACATTTAAACAAAACATTCATTATTTGTTCATCATATCCTTATCAACCGTAGCAATGTTGTTTTAACTGCTTGCAATATTTTTAAAATAAACATTTTGTAAAATATAATTTGACGTAGAAGAAACGGTAGAAGATTAAAAAAGTTCATTCAATAAAAATCGAATAACAAATTAGCAAAATAACGTTAAATACTTGTGTATCATCTATTCGATTGCGACAGCTTAACTGAATTAACAAAAGTAAACTTCAAACATACATCATGTGTATGTCACTGCGTGCAATTCGATTATCAACAGTGTGTCTACTGCTTTTTACATCCACTTCCCTCGCTCGACACCTTCTTTCCCCTTTGTTCTCTTTTTTTGCATCCTATCACTGAGCACAATTCTATAAGCGCGCGAGGGTGGCGGATAAAAAGCGAGGTTGGTGAACGTAGAGAAGAGGAAAAACACGTGTGAGAATGAGATAGGGTTCGACAAAGAGAAACAGGGCGAGATGGGGAAAGACGAAGAGAAATCGCGTCCTCTTCACAACACGTTAACACATCCCTCTTGTATCTCATATCAAGCTAGGCTTCGCGAACGCGTGTATACACATATCGCTTGCGCAATATTTCCGTAATGATGGTGGAAGAGCGGAATAAAGAGCGTCCAAGAACACGTGGACAGAATATTACGCATGTATTTTTTCTACATACATACGAAACTCAAGCAGTATCAATACTGATATCGATACTCTCATTCAATCGGTTAATAATAAAACACTGATATCGCGAAATATTAGTATTTGTCAAGAGAACATCGTTCGGCATCAATATTTGCATTTCATTTGCCGTTAGGAGAAAAAAATCCGGCTGCTTCGATGTTTCGAAATTTTTAATGCGCGTATAAAAAGTTGAAAGCATCGATATACCGCGAAAAGTATCGTTTATCTTCTGCGGGAAACATAAATGTAACCGTCATTCAATATGCAATGAATGAATACGCAATTATGTAAGATAACCGACAGGCTATCCACAAACTGCGCCCGGCCCATGTCATGAGTACATTCCGCGAAATGTATGGGCATTGCTGTGCAGCGAGCGATGATTAATTAAAGACTTCGAGATTCGACCGCGAAACCCGCGGTATTCTGCCGCCTGATACGCGGCGGTCTAAGCGAGAAAATACAAGGCGGCGGCGTTACGAAGACGGATGATTAGACGTATGCACTTATACGCGTGCAGCTGCGCGTTTATTTTATCGTGGAATGGCACGCAGGATAGAAATTATACAATAATACAACAACCAAGATCTGATTAAGATAGAATGAAATAATTAAACAGCATCGCGATAAGTACATTGACGCTGATTGATAAAGCGACAAATTGCGTTTTTAAAACAGCAAGCGCACAATCGAATAAACTTTCTTTTAATTCATTATTCATTCTTCGCTCACACAGGCGCAGAATAAATTGCGCCGTCGCTTCCAGACGACACGATCAAAATTTCGGTCCCTGATAACGCCGTCACGGCCGCAACGCCCGTTCCGGATACATATCGTAGCTCGCCAACTGTTGTTGAATGATCTAATGCGCACAACAACATACACGAAGTCGTGACATCGAAGCGCGGTGCATCTCGTAGACGGGTAATCTTCGTCTAACCGACATGCACGCTCCTGCACGCGCGCAGGCATTGTTTAAGGCACGGTGACACGCGACACGACAGCCACGACCGCGGGCAGGATGAGGGCTGACAGCGGAGCGGTTACCTTCCGGAGCATTTAAATGGCGTCTTGTCGGTGGTCCCGCATAATGCATTGCTTAAGCTGGTAGGTTGCTCGAGCTGTGGCGGACAATGAATCTCAGGATACAAAGTGCCCTTGCATTTCCACCGCTAAAGGCACCCCCGCGTCCCCTTCCCACCCCCATCCACGTTCCACTCGTGGTGCGCACTATCCTCCGTCGTTTCTCCATTCCCACCTCTCGTCGCCATGTATAACTGGAGACGACAATTCGCGCTCGTCGACGAGGCAATCCCCTACCTAGGAATAGTTACCGCGAAACAAACGAGGACACGAATTGCTGGAAATGTCTGTCGCTTGATCAGCGCGGCAATACGAGCGTATATACATGAACCGAGCGGTAATTTCCACGTATTTCAGCTACTGTAATACATCGATCCCGTATCTCAATAATAATCAGGACAGAAAAGCAGTAAATTTCTGTTGAGACAACAATACGAATATTACATGTTGGTACATGTAAATGTGTAAATAATATGTCACAAAATATAAATGGAATTTAAGAGATAAAACTAGAATGTCGGACTGGTTTCTACATTGTGTCTGTAAGCATGTATCTATCTGTACCACCGATACGGCAAACATTAATTATACATTGCCGAGCTCTGAAATATTCAAATTCACGTATCTCGTGGCCGAGAAACGGTCGATTTAACCGTTGTCAGTTCGCGAGAGATACGGCATAAAATACTACCATTATCTCCGCGACTGAGGCCACGGTCGTTGAATAGTCTTGTTAAAATGTACTTCGCGAATAAGGCTAGCCCGACTGGTGAACGACTCAGCGGAGCATAGAGATATCCGGTGCAAATCTTCGAGAAATCTCACGAATCGCGACAGACGCGTTTCCCGCGCGCACAAATCCTCGGTAATACGAGACAGAAAAAAAAATTAAGATTCTGCTTCTTCTTCTGGAAAACGTGCTAAAAATCGGGGATAGAAATCGCGAGAACGAGATGACGGAAAGAAAGCCGGTTTGCGACAACGGGAAAGAACCAGGTGCATCGGTATCTCAAAGCGAACTCTTAATTACATTATTTCGGCTCGGCGCGTCTTCCTTTTCCGCGGCCATGTCGCGAATCCTGGTTGATTTTGGTCGACTGCCAGAAACCGTCACTTCCAGAGATTGTAACGTCGGAAAGAGGCGGCATCGGAAGACTGGAGCCACATAGGTCGGCAAGCTCGTAGAAGGAGGATTTTAATTAAACCCACTGCTAAGGACTACTTGTAGTTTGCAGTTTCACGTATAAGACGGGACGATAACAAAGATAGTAGAAAGGACTGTTTCTTGTCTTAGCAAGAGACTAATGTGTTTAAGCTCGCGCGAAAATAGTTAAGAAAGTAGTTCAATGCTATTAAAGCATTTATTCAATTGACGTGCAATATTGAAAAAGTACTCTTTAATTTAAATCAAATAAAATGTAGGTCACCAGAAATGTCTACCATACAATAGATTATTATCTTCAATAAATTTAATTAACTTTAAATAAATCTTGAATAAGGAAAGAAAATTTCCATTTATCATCCTAATTTTTATCGGGAAATGATTGACACGTTACACTAACATTTCTGGACATCGAAAATAAAAGATTTCTATTTTAATTTTCGTTTTACAGCAAGTATCGAGAAACCAATTTGCCGAAAGAAGCCGCAGAGCGGTGTATAATGTGATGTCGGATCTGCCCGATGTATCTCACGAAGCAAGGATGCTCATAGATAGATAGAGAAATGAGGAATTACGGAAGATGGATGGAAGTGAGCAAGAAACTCGACGTTATATTACCTCAAGCACGATAAACGTCATCTCTTAAAGCCGACGTATCTGTATCTTCGCTGCGTGAGTACCTCCGATTGCGCGATGTTAAAGCGATTGAAACAAGATAGAAATGAAAAACATAAAATTCCGTCCTGCTATATGATTTTTTTTATTGTTTCGTGACTCCGAGAGAAATAGGTTAATATAACACGCCGGAAATATTTATGCAAATATCTAAAATATATTTCCGCTAATATGATGATCCAGATTATGTCATCTATCAAGTGAAGACAGTTGTCTCTTTTCAAAAGCTGTAGCCTTTGCAAGAGCAAAGCCTATTTTAGATTTCCGCCAAGACAAAATTGATTCAGATAAATATATCAATGACCTAACATTTAAAGTGACACCGAAATCTTGCGATCTTCTAAAGAGATATGTTGCCTTTACAAATAGAACAAGTACTCCGAATTTAAAGATATTTAAGAGATTTTTTTTTAAACAATTTAAATCGAGAGATAGGCCAATGACGGTCATAGCGGATCTTAGTGCTCCAATAATATTAATGCGTGACTTTTCTATAAAGTTTATATGCGGTCGAGATATTATAAAAGGATTCTAATTTTTTTCTCTCTCGAGTATCTCTTAGTTTTCAACTAAAGGTTAAAAATATCATTGGGATATATAATATACGTAATCGTAAAGCCGAGTTTATCACTAATTAGGAACTACACTTTCATTCGCATTCGGTCGTGTTTTTCACGCGAGCATATAAATGCCAAGGCGGATGAATCGTCGGATTATTATACCGTTGGCTTGCGAATACGCGATTTCAGAGGCTTTCAGCGATAATTAGAACGACCCAATTGAAATCCTCTGTAATGAAGTAGCGACTCCGTCATCGCCGTTTCCGTGTTTTCCTTTCGTTTGTTGCACCTATTGGAGAGACATGCCCTTTACATCAACGCGCTCTTTCCGAGTTTCCTCGTTCTGCAAAGTGAAGGCACTGAATTAATCGGTAAACCATGGTGCGATTAATTAAAGCGCTTTTACCAAAGTAGACTGTTTTCAAACGAATGTTCACGCTCGAGAATTTACCGTAAAGAACGTCGTCATTTCGAAATCGGGAACTCTTCTGTTTAATCTGTCTATATTTATTTAAGCTTTTCAAGCATCGAATTTCGACTTCTTGCCAAAAGGAAAACGATCAAACAATTTCTTGGATAAGTATTCAGGTAAAATTTCTTTCTATTCTTGTATTATTATTTACGTTACTGTTTAATATTATCACATCAACATCTTTATCATATCAAAACTCCATCATAGCTTCTAGAATCGATCGATTTATAACGTGCATACAAGTGTATGTAATTCAACCTTCGTAATTATCCATGCATCATTTGATATGCTGCCAATCTCACCGTAATTAGTGGCACAACGGTTTCTATCGAAGTCTATGTTAATACTCGACTGCAAATATTAATTAATCTAGTATTTGCCCCTTGCTAATTTCGCACAGAACTACTAAATAATTAAGTGAAAAATTAATTGCGCTACAGAAGATAAATGTGCAACAATTCTATAACTATGCGTGTCGACTATATATTATAGTACGACAAAAAGTTTATCTAATGTTTTTTTCTGCGATATACATAGAATGAAATCTACATATTAGTGATCAACGGTGCAAACGAGATTGTGGCCGTAAAGACGATTTTACACGATTTTACGATTTGTAGACTCATAAAGACGCGGTACCGCAATGAGGGGTGAGATTTTGGAGGATTTTGATACTCTTGAGGGAATATTGGAGAACTCGTAAACCTCGGCGTTGGCTCAAGTGAATTATGTGGGAGATCTTGTCGCATTCTATAATACTTTTCAGGTTAAAAATTCAACGTTTCTGGCAATTATTTTAAAATTGCTAGTTGTATAAACAGAAATAATAAATTTGTATAAACGCATATAGTGTAATTCTTAGGTCAACTTATTAATTCCATTATTTGTCACCAAGCATCTATATGTGTACAGGTAATATTAATTACAAAAATGGTCAAAATTGTTTTAGCTATACATACAAACGCAAGATTCAAAGTAATCAAATATTGCCGTAGTTAATATATTTGAAGAACATCGAGTCAATGCAAATTTTCTCTCGTTTGCTATGATAAAGTTACGATGTTTCTGTAAATAATGTTCTATTTAAATTAGCTATGTGTTTTTTTACTCTTCAAATTGAGTTAAATTAACAAACGGAATTACCCTGGTCTTATCGAGTCAAAAATTCAAAGTGGCTATAAAGAAAAAACATTTATATGCAGCAATAATAGAACTAAAATTATTGACCAATGTTTGTAGCGTAAAAACAAACAATTTTAATTCGAAAAGCACAGGAATGAATTGCCTTCGCTTACTCCCATGCAGCAAATGCTTGATTAACTCCAATTTCGCCGATTTTGGTAGCAGCCAAATCACGCTCTCTTATTAGTTCGGCAACGTGCTTAGTTATACCTCGTAATGTCTTCCTGAACTTCACATGCTTTAGAGTAAATGGCTAAATGAGAGAGCCAGTCGGGAAGATAACCAAATATACCGAGTAACTGGTTCTTCGACCGGAAAGTTGCGCACGGTACAGGAGCCGGGAGAAAGGGACCGTCGCGCGACGGTAGCCCAGTAAACTGCTGATATTCCACATCCCCAACCTGCTACGTTCTTACGTGAGCGTATTACGCCCAGGTAACTTGCGTCTCCCCGTAAGTAAGTAGCGCTCGGGGCGGCGGATTTCGGCGGAATGGAACGGAGCAGAACGGTACCGAAACCAGATGGAGAACTAGAACTCGGGCTCTAAGTTTTGATTTATGTCGCTAATGCGCGGTTGAAGGCGAGCAAAACGTGATGTGAGAGGACGGTAAGGAGCATGACGAGAACGGTTTGCTCTGAACCATGTGAGGGTAAACATGATGCATCGAGATTAAATCTGCTGATAACCGAACTGCAGTTGACAACCACTACTGCTATTAATCTACAAAGAATCGCGAACCTTCGAGTTTGCCTATCAATATATCCACGTCCCTCATTCTAATCAAATTAAAAAATTCACCGTATTGTTTAAGATTATCAATATGGAAGAAATCAATAGATAGTAACAATTTTTTTCGTGTTTTTAATTAGAATAAAAGCACATGCCATTGTGAGAAATATTATTATCAATTCGATATGATTCACAATTTAGATATAATATAAAAATTTTATATATTACATAAATTCTTGCGACTTTATCTTAAAAATATAAAAAATAAACTCTGTGTAATATAATAGAAAAAAAGTGTTATAATATATTATGAACAAAATAAATATTCGGGATAAGTAAAATTTTTTTGAAAATTTGAAACCGATATAATCGACATGGTATGTATCCGTGGAATGTTTTAGCCGTGTAATGAAATATTGATTAATTAGCAGCTTCTGTGTGTTATAGATTAATTATGTATTATATATTTCTATCTTGACGAAATTAGATTAGTCTATGGCCTGTGTAAGATTATTTTCATGGAAAAAAGGCCAATTATACTTAACATCTAATTTATTAGGATATTTATCAAGCTTTAGTCGATCATTGTTTTCATACAAAGCAAAAAACATTTATACGCGTGTATATTTGATTACGCGTTAACAATAATTCAATATACTATTAGAAAGTCCGCTATGTTTACGTTTACAACGAATAAATAAATCTAGTATATCGTGGACGCGCAAACAATTCACACAAATTCTGGTTTATTATGAAAGCCATTAAATGATACTCGGTGAGGCATACCCCTGAAACCGTAAATACTGATTATATCAAATTATGAGGTGATAATAGCGAGCACACGAGGCAATATTGTGATAATGACAAAATGTACATTAATGTTTAGATTTCAGAACATAAGCGATTGTATCGGCGATTGCAATATCAGTTCTCCGCTATGTATTTTACATAAGCCACCGTTCGGAGCGTTATATGATGAAATTCAGGTCTGAATTTGCTAAATGAAAAATCTATTTTTTCATGCTAAAAGTGATTCTACACATGCACAATGTACAACGTCAGGTATTCCAAAACCGTTACGTATACCTCGTGGAACGATATTGCCTGCTAAACGAGTGCAGCATATGGAGAGATAGGTGAAACTATGCGAGAAATTTTCAGCATCGCATATTGGATTATGAGCCGCGAAAGACGGCGCCACAGAGGCGTACAATTTGATTGTCAAATACCACGACTAACCGGTGCCCTGACCTTGTTTGTTCCTTCAATTTACACGACCTTTCGACAATCACGCATGCATATATAAAAAGGAAATCTACCTCGTAAAAAGCTTGCCTTTACATATACATAAAACGTCTGTGATCACCTATACACTTTCCCTTAACGAAGTATCCTTTAGATACTTGACCCTGTTAATTCGTTTATTCTTGCTATACACTCTTTTAATGTATTCACATTTAAATAAATTTGTATGTATTTTAATATGGTTTTAATATAATATAATAATTTTATGGTTTTAATCAAATATATTCGTTTTTCTTTTGTATTTCATAAATGTTTTGTATAAAAAAAAGAATTCAAATTATATAATTGTAAAAATATAATATTTGGAAAGATTATAAGCAATATTTTCTTTTTTTTTTACAAAATTATATCGTAAAAATAAAAATGAACTCTACACTGAGAAAAAAATTTGGTTGTAATAATTGGAAATCTGGTAGATTCAAGCAGTATGTCTGTTGAAAAATGAACTAATCAGAATTCTTGTAGAAATCACCAGATAAGTATGGTTAATTCCTTTCTGTTAAATTTACCAGAATTTCTTGCTAATAAAACTAAATTCACTTAGTTAGGTTAACATAACTTTTTAGTAAATAAAACTCGTCAGCCATGTCACATATTTTCACTACAGGATAGAACCCGCACTTCTTCTTCTTTCTTATACTCTGTCTTCGAGTGAAGGTCAATACGGCCAAATTTCTTCGGGATGAATAATATGAGAATGCTTTCGCGCGTATGTACCTACAAGACCCGTGTATCTGATCCGATCCTCGATGTAGAACACGCATCAATACGCACGACGCACGACCGCACGACACGAAACAAAACATGTTCATCCAACTCGCAATAATAAAATTCCCAGAGTGCGCTGCGGTTAACGTTAATCAGAATTCTGGTCAATATAACTAAAAGTGTTATAGGTCCAACTAGAAAATACTAACCAAATCCTTATAGTAGTCTATCAAACGTACTAGTTAAAAAATATCGAGTCCTATCGTAATAACTAGAAATTCTGCTTGGTTTAACAAAAATGCATTCAACCATATACATCTTGTTGGTAAAATCAAAACATTTTTCTCAGTGTATATAAATTCAAAATAAATTCTTTCGAAACAGGGTTCAAAATTGTACAATCATTTCTTAATGGAATTGGACTTTTAGTTGTAGATTTATGCATTTCGAGGAATTTGTAAGCAAATAGTCATAATAAATTTCTCCAGTGGACATATACTGTGCTATGAATAACTCTAAATCTGCTAAGCGTTTTTCTCTCTCAGAACAACTCTTGTTAGTAAAACTGTCAGATTTGCAACTTATGTAGAACCCCAACTTCAACGCCGAAGGCGAACCATTTGTCAATGTTCACGTACCTGCGCGAAATGTATAATACGCAAACAATGTTAAATCGCGAGTACTCAAAGGGCATTCTGCGTCACGCTGTGCTTTGCACGCGGGAAACAAAGCGCAAAGCATGCTGCATTACGAAGCAATGTCGAGATGAAAGGTTATCGCGAGCGTGTCAGCTAATGCGAGCGCAAGGATGGTGACGTGCACCTCTTTACGATTGACTTCTTTAGAAAAGATGACGGCGAAATGCGGAAAAAAATATTTGTCGATCGACGGAATTGCTGCCGTCGCTTTAAAGATCAATGCGGCAGCTATTTATCGATTCGCGTAAATACTCGTTCTCCCACATTCTCTCCCGCCGTTGCTGCGCGCATGCAATTGGGTAGGATCACTTGTAAATGCTTCGCGGCAGAACTACCGCAATCATGCTAATGACAAAATCTTCTCGCCACGCGGGAACTTTACAAGTTCTACAATGGCGCGTGATGGAGGTGCGACAATTCCAGAGCGTGTATTGAGTTTAATAGCAACACGCCATGACGCCGCTACCGGGAAAATCATATGCAAGTGGTAATTTGCATGCTACCTCTCCCCTGCTACACGTCATTAGCCGACCTGTCCTGTCATTCTATATAGCGGACTATTACGCGTGCATTTCTTTGCACCGTGAATTGATAAACGCGCATTTCTCAATGCGGCTTACGTAATAGCTGAATTTAAAAAATACTCGTAATCAATAAATGTGTTACGTACACACGTGGTAGAGTAAAACGCCATTTAAACACAAACGCAAATATAATACATATAAATAGATAAACATATTGATGCATAATAATACATAAATATGCATAGATATATAATAAAATATTAATTAAATGTAGACTAGACACGTACGTGGTGCAAATGAGTGCATCATTAAAATCCTTCGTTCCCATTTGAAAGCGCTTGGACGATACCGTAATGAAATATGGCCATAATTTACATCATGCATGCTATCTTCCATTTAGCGTGCTCGACGAAACCTGGCTTCTTGTACCTTATTAAAGCATCTAATATATTGGTCTGTGCCAAAACTCGCGAAAGCTGAATTACAAAGTTATCGTAAAGTTCTGAGAAAGCTCAATGAATTTACGTTACAGAACATTCCGAGACGTAATGTTGACGCGCTCGACACGAATCGTATGTCCGCTCGACACGCACTTCCTCTCGATTCGCTGCAGATCTACGATGCAGAAACGAGGGCATGCAGCAATTATTCAGATTGCTGTAATATAGTGATTTAAAGCGGCTGCAAAGTCATGCGGAACCAAGAATTTGCCTATTTGTTAACTTTGGTATCTAAATTGATCAATCAGTTTTAAACTTTATCTTTGCCTTTAATTTTTAACTTATTGAATAAAGATCGAATTTAACTAGATCGTCTCCAAGAGTACGCATCGTGACTTAAAAAGACAGTTTAAATAGTTTAGGAATAATGCGGAAATTTTGTACGTATTTTTAATACGTATACCGTTAGAACGTACGCTTACGAAATGTGACGTGGTATGGATGATCTAAATGAAAAGAGAAGAAACCGGTTTAGTGCGCGCGCAACTGGCCTTGTTATTTCTTTTCTCGTCTAACGTAGAGATACATAAGACATTGATCTAGAAATGCATCGTAATAGCAAGCACGTTTGCTCCCGTTATAGATTGCGGTGAACAGAATAAAGATATGTGATAAAACAATGAACTTGACTGTTTCGATTGCCCGTATCTCCGGATGCAAAAAGGATGCAATTTATCGGTTTAAAGAATTTATGTTTTCGACATATGTTGCAAAACGTATTTGCGCTTGTCGTCTGTATGGCATCGACGTTCGTCCGAGATTTCTACGCATGCCCGTCATGCGCAAAAATTCTTGGCACGATTCATACTTTATGCAACGACGAAATGTTCTCGATTCCTTTCTCCGATGCATACAGACTGTTATCAGCGAACGATCTGTGGCTTACTTGATGCTAAACGTGTACTTACGCACAACTCGCCAACGGATTACTTCCTTCCCTTTCAAACGGGAATTGTTAAGCGGAGAAATGCACGTTATCATGCACGCTACAAATGAAGCATAAATCAATGTGTATTTAAATTTAGCGAAATCAGTTCCCTATAAAACGCTTGCATTATAGTCGTACATATTATCAAACGCATTTCATATTATAAACTAAAAAGATCCAATTTTTCCAAAAATTTTTTATAAATAAATCTTTCTCTACATTTTTTTAACAGATCTCTATCTTTCATCTATATAAACGCACAAATACTAATTAAATACTATTAAGGGTAAAATTAAATATGCATATAGAATCCCGTGGATATAAGAATGTCTTGCGCAAACGTAATTAAGGGAGGAGACAGCGATATGTGAAAATATATTTCAAAAAAGATACGGATCGCTTCAGCGCCGTTGATCGATGGGTTTGCTCGAAAGTATATGCTCCCGGTGTGCAATCTCCGATAAACGCGGTACCGGCCAGGACCCATAGGGCTATAAAGTCAAGTCCGCCGGGCTGAATTTGAGGGGCTAGGGGAGCTAGGAGATCACTCTGGGTTTATGCAATAAACGAGAAGATAATACGCAAGCATATAGTAGTGAACTGCGAAACCATACATTATACAAAAAGAAAGGGTAAGTTGAGCATGGAGGAAAGAGTAGCCAATACGTGTAAAGCGGAAAGAATAATTATTAAACGGAAAAAAGGACGGGAAACGTGTATGAAAGAAAGAGGAAGGGCAATCAGGAACGACAAATGAGAGAAGGGTAAATCTAAAAAACTTCAGGGAGAAGAGAAGTTAAAAAAGAAAGGGAGAGACAAAGAGATAGAAGGGGAAAGTGTCTGGGACGAATAAACGGCCGAGTAAGTTGGCGTGGGATGGCAGAGATGCCATAATCCAGTTTATCAGGGCAAAGTGCATAAGATTATGCTAACCCCTTAAGCTAAGTTCCGTCGGATAAACGATATTGCAGGTTACATCAGGTCTTCCTACCTTATGCTCTTATAGCTCCTGCGACGTCTTCATAAGGGAAATTTTACGAGGAATCGCAATGTTTCAGCCTTCAGGCACACGAGTTTCGCGGGGCGTTGCACGCCGGATTCCACCATTCCTCGATGACCTCGCGCGATGTATGTTTGCCACGTGAAAGGTAACGTATATTATTCCATAATATTATTATAAATTATTCATTCAAACACAAGTGTTGGAAAAAATGTTCGATTCTCGTTTCAAGCTACGTATTTCAAAGCTACGTATTTCAAAGATTTCGCAAAGATTTTGCTAGCATTAATATTTGTTTTTATATTACTCTACACATGTTAACTGCGTTTTGCTACGAATCGTTGCTTTCAGAATATTGCAAAAGAACGATAACCGCGGAGAAACAACAGAGTTTCGCAAAGAAGTATGACCCGCTAGGAAAGTCAGAGAGCTGCTCTATGAACTTCAAAGGTATGCCACGGTCGCGAGAAAGATAAAGTTCCCGGTATGCGGAAACTAAGAATCACAGTTATCTGGAGCATCCTTCTTTCCACGAGAATCTGCAATGTGTAGTACGTCACAACCCGTGTTGTACGTGTGTCGTGGAATAACACGGAGATCACTGTATCTATGTTGTCGCACGAATATCGACCGGCGCAGTGGCGCACAGTGAATACATTCCGAAGGAATGATATCAGAAAGAGGAGATAGGTGAAAGCGCAGACAGCGCTTAGCATCATGATGTTGGTGAAACTTGTGTAACG
This sequence comes from Aphaenogaster rudis, assembly GCA_003063815.1. Classification (NCBI taxonomy): domain Eukaryota; kingdom Metazoa; phylum Arthropoda; class Insecta; order Hymenoptera; family Formicidae; genus Aphaenogaster; species Aphaenogaster rudis. The sequence goes on from NJRL01000161.1 coordinate 51,943, forward strand.
ATGTATTTAAGTTGGTTTAACACACTGAGTGAATGCAGTGAGAGAATGTGATAGGACCACCATTTTTAGAAAGATAGTACTTTAATTCCCCAATTTCATTTTTTTAAATGATCTATTGATTTAGTCAAAAATTATAAAGAAGAAAATACCATATAATTAGAAACGTGAAAATACCATATAATTAGAAACGTGAAAAGCAACATAAATGAAAATGAGTTCTAGTTACTTCACGCATTATTACTGACAAATTAGATTTTACGTGTAATCCATTCGAATGGATAATACCAGCCAAGTTTATGAAAGGCCTACAGTTACGTGGACTTATGAAAAATTCGAAATTATTCCTGAATAAAGATTCAGTGTCCAAAGGTTAAGTACACACGATAGAGGCAACGACCCGTTGGTCAAGGAACTCGATAGATGGCTGAGCCTGAGACACCCACGGGACGCCGCAGGAGCCTCGCGTGATCTCCAAGACACATGCGCGCGATTTTCCGGCTCTATCTGCCGCACGTACGTTACCCTCGCGCGAATATAGATCGCCAAGTGGAATCGAATGGTCTCCCGTCGCGATGGAAATCGAAATTTATGGTCGGACCTACGGCGCGGTGCTCGCCTCGCCGCTCATGGAATTCAAGGATGTCGGTATCTACCCACAGAAACGTGCAGCAGCGGGCTCGAGATATGTGTACGATCCTTTCGCACACCATGTCGGCGACCACACGTGTACGATCGCGCGTGTGTTCACGACGGAATCGAGCTGAAATGACTTTTTCATTGCGCGGTTACGTGCACGATACGGAGGACGCGTGGATGTACTGCGGCGCGTAGCAGGCACACGAAGTCTGAGGACGTCGTATGGAAAATTGGCTCGTCGAATCGTATAATTTCATTCGATTCGTGCCGGGAAGTTCTCCGCGGCTGCCGATACCGCCCGTTCCTTCCCCGATATTGATTCAAATATTTCTGCGCACGATCACGATAAAGGAATATCAAGTTTTCGAGTGGAGCTCGGCGAATCGCGAACAAGGCGTCGGAACTCTATTACTATTTACTTTGTAAATAAGACGCAGCACAGTGCGAAACGCGTACGTACCGGCACGCTCGTTTTGCCCAAATTACATCTTCTCGATTTAACCGACCATCTCGCTCCTCTCACCGTTAGCACCTGTGCGCGAGTGTCGGTCGATCGTGCGTTGCAGCGGGATGCGCCCGAACGAGAATGTAATTATTTCCCCTCGGACGCAAGAAGGAAACTCGACGGGAGATCATTACCCGCACTTAACGTCCCGCAACAACGACTTTCGGAAGTGCCATTAACTTGTATGCGCCGGATCCATGGTTGCAAATGTGCGCGCAGACGCGAGGCGCAAGAACGTGCTCACCGTGTATATATCATTAGAGGGAACACGCGGAGATATCGGCCAACCTAGGACAATGAGGTTTCGGCTGTGCCGCTGCGCAAAGACCAGCAACAGCACTAGCGAAGATTTCATTACAGATACGGGGAAATGAGACTGACATCGCACAATGGCAATAATACTCCGATGCGCTGCAACCAACGGCCGAATGTAGTACACACGAGGCCCCTACATCTCGTTGCAATACTCCGCTGGAGAGAAACGTGTCGCACGACGCACCCGATAAGGCCATATTATCCATTCCTTTGAAACATGAAACGTAAGAGTTATATCTAGAATGTTTTGCACAAAAAGCTTACGAGTTGTAATTCTGAACTCTACGCTGGCAATCGCGCGAGTAAAGTCAAGCGGACAAATTGGATTCATCCAAATCTGCATCTCTTTGCGGAAACTAGAAATGTATCGTGCAATGCATCAATCATATAAAATAAGACAACATCTGGCAATTTCAATTGGAAGAAACACAACCAATACCGCGATATCGCACACAAGTTTAACGCATAAATCGTAACAATTGCGAGAACTCTCGCAACCGTATACAGTGAGTTAATCATCACTCTATAACGCCGCACTCTTAGACTGCACGTCCTGCATCTTTATGTGCATCACACGATTACGCAGCAATCGTGACGCACGGCTCGTTAACTTTCTCGGGCAACGCTTTCACGTATACATTCGTTCGAACGGCAGTCACGTTATCAAATGGCAGTCACGTTTGATTATGGTCAAGAATTCTTTCGAACGTAGGAGTCGTTCACCCCTTCGGTTAAACGCACTAACCTTGTTACAATGACGGCTTACATTTCACCCGGAAAGGCTTCTCACCCTCGTGAGCTGTTGTAATATACCCTCGCGAAACAGCCAACCATAAAAGGTTCCATTGCTTTGTTATATGCACATGTGGCTTCTAAAGTGCATCGAGACAATAAATGTTCGCGTGAAATTTTGATAAAGATGTCATGAATATCATTAAGCGAATCGTAAAAGTCAGTGAAGCTGCACAAACACACATATTGTCTTAGTTTGATATTGTTATTCTGTTTCTAGTGCTTTATAAGCTTATATTTTAAGTCTCGAATGTAACAGCGACTCGTATTTCGTCAATGTTAGTTTTTATCAAAATGAGCATAGAAAAACTCATACACTTTAAAAACGTATAATTTATTTCTTTTTATTCATACTTCCAAAATTTTAATTTGTATTATTAATATTATATAACATTTTAACTAAATTATATATCTAGTTTTTTATAGTTTTAATGTAAATTCATTCAGCTCTTATAAGCACATTTGAAAATGTTGTCGTACACGGAGAAAATTTTATATTAAAAATTACTATGTATGGCAGTAGCTGTGGACTATTGCTGGAATTATAAAAATGTTTACTATGTAAAACAATGAAAAACATAGTAAAAATTTTTATAATTCCAGCAATAGGCCACGCCTACTGCCATACATAGTAATTTTTAATATAAAATTTTCTCCGTGTATCTATCACATTTACTAATGTTTCTATTCAATTTATCACAATTTATCACTGACGGCATTCCGACTTAAATAAAAATCTTTACCATTATAACTCTATAGTTTTTATATATGTATATGTACATTTTTATATATTTCTCTCGAGAGCCAAATATTAAACTCGTAGAATTTATACACATAGAACTGATATACGTAGTTGATGAAATAGAATAGTGTGAGGATATAATTTACTCAAATAATGTGATATATGGCGGCAAACTTATGGAGACGACACATACATGGCGCACGTTGCCTGATTCTGACATTAATACAAATGCTTTATGAACCGCATGTGTAATGCGTTGAAAAACATGTTGCGTAAACAATTACATACTTACATATTGGATAAAATAATAATAATAATAATAATAATAAAGACCAATTACGCGCGTTAATATTCAGTCTAATTAGCTCTGTCAAACTCTACACAAAAATTTACGATAAACTATCCCATAAACAAATAATATATTATTTCGTATCATATGTAAGTATCGATCATTAGATATCGATGTAATATAAAAAATATTTTTTGTGTACATTTTTATATTAAAAAATGTTTTAAATATATCAAAGATATATAACAATTTTTGATTATAAGAATATTCGTTTTCTATGCAATATTATATGTAATTATAATTATTATCTGGCTGAAATAAAATAGAAAATAGTAGCAAATTTTCAATTACACTTTGTTGAAAACGATCACATATTATCCATTTGAAAAAAATTAAAAAATACAAGAATATATTTCTATTCCTATCCCTTCTTTTTTCTCTTTTTTTATACTACTATTTTTATTTGTACGTGAATATTTCTTTATTTACTTAAAACTTACTCTCTTCTTATCATATACAATTTGCGTTTTATTTTTCTTTTCACACCGAAAGTTCTGACAACGACTTTACACCATACTTGCATCAGGTCGTATCTAGCATACATTGCAGTCTATAGCGTCTCATAAAAGCTCGTGGAAAAGATAATCGCGTATTTTATTAAGCAGTTTCGGAGGTAATTTGTACTAAACAAGAATCCACTAAATCAAAAAATATTATTTCTATTTTAACGTTTACTGGATTTGTGTCAGTACGGTGTCAAATAAAAATTGGCAAACATAATTAGACGCGGCACTTAAAACGAATTGATTAATGATAATGCCTTTATAATAAACTATCAACTTCATAACATTTATAATCATTATATTAAATTAAGGATAAATATGTCCGTAATATTGTTTGCACGTCATAAATAGTATTGCCGTGATTCTTCATAAATACATATCGTACTTTGTATTCTTAACGTATCATATTGTGTAACCAACTTCCTTTAACCAAGAAAGGCAACCAATTATAGCTGAATAAAGACTATAATAAAGTATCAAAGAGGAAAACTATAATCTTCCTTTAACAAGGCGTATCTTATGATTTGAGTGTATGTCAGTAATACCCAGAATTGAGTAAGAGCTCAGAAATGAACAATCCTTATAATAGAGAATCGTCGGACAAAGAAAAATAAGCATCATCTTTCAATACTAGATAGAAAATTAAGCAAAATTATTGTAAAGGAATAAATGCGTAAAAGCAAAAAACTATTTCTATTAGTTTCTTCGCAAGCTATTATGAATCATATCAATATATACCTATCAATATGTACCTAGAATATTAACCGCTAGAACTTTTCGAATCAAAAAGTCCATTTTCCAATTCCGAATCCAAAAGTCCATTCTTCGCAAATCAGTTTTTCGTATACCTATAAGACATTATATGTTATACAAAAAAGCGATATATTTTTCTTTATCCTATTTATGTCACGTGTACATAATAGTGGGGAAAATACCGCATGAATCATTTTTTTCTTGGTATTGTACTCAAACAGAGATTCGCACAACCATGTAGATTGACGTCCCTAACGACCATCTATCATCGCCCCAAAACAGTGACATCCTAATTCATGAACGAAGAAAACGGCGCAACTAAGAACGATAGATGCGTCGTTAAGATTAATCCTCTCAATTCCTGCGATCGATGGTTCTCGTGGGCAGAATGGATTCCTTCGTCACTCCAATCTTGACTGTCGGGGGAAAGAAAGAACGGTGAAAAACGGAAGGGTCTCCGATGGTCATTTCGTTGGAGCAAGGAAGCAAAATTGCTAAATTGAAAGCACAAGAGAGATTGCCTTCAACCATCGAAAGCGAGGAAGAATCTTTACGCGATCGTTATCGTAAATCTGACTATTTTAAACTCTGGCGGAGAATTCAACTGAAATAAATTCGAATTCATGTCCGCAATCATACGTATCAATCTATAATTTCTACTGTCTATAATAAAACCATGGTATTTTTATTATTGACAACAAAACAAACAAAATAAAGATCAATTTGCGACTATCAATTCCCGTAACCGCAAATTGATGTCACCACAGCTTCCAGCAACTTTAAAAAGTTCGTGGTTGCTTTGCATATTTCATATTTCTTTTTCCATCGCTTTTATACTCTTTACTATTCCTACGTTATCACAATTCATATATGATATTTGTGTCGAGTCAAAAATGCCTCCATTTTCTGCAATGTTCACTTTTGATATAAACATTTTTCGTTGCAGAGAAACTGTGCAAAATGAAACAAAACGGTTGTATCAATAATTTTAAAAAATAAATTTCTAACAACTAAAATATATTTATACAAATTAGCTTAAAAATTAATATTTTTTTAAAATTCAAAATTAATTGATAGAATTAAGAAAAAATTTTATTCTACTTAGAAGCTCCCAATAATTTAGATGTTAAGTGTAGTTAAATACATTATTTTTTATTTATTTATAAGATCATTTTATTCTGTTATCGGAATTCATTGCTACTATCCATAGAAAATTAGTACTGATGCATAGAGGAAAATGATACAAAGAGTATTTCTAGCAAGATTCCGAAGAAATACGGTACAATATTCATAGCTGTTGTAGAATAGAACGAGGAAATCTTCTCGTACATTAGGAAATCAATAATGTTGAGCAACTTCAACCTCTCACCACGTTGTTACTTTTTCAAGACGCGGTTCTTGTATATGAGCTTCAATGCTTAGTTTCATGAAGATCCTTCATAATGCTTTGCTCAGTACTTATTATTATTACATAAACGAAAAACGGCGAAGTTATGTTAAATTATATTAATGGAATATTTTAACGTTGAGTTTTAATTTTTAAAAAAACTTAAGAAATTATCCTATTACATAAAACATTACTGCCTCTATTAATTATTAAAATTCTTCTAGTTAATACATTATTTTCTATATAAATGAAGAAAAAAGATAAAATTCTTAAGAAAAGTATTTACTAATTGCAATAATCGTAAATGCAAAGTTTACTAATTGCGAAAATCGAGATCCGTTCGTCTTTAAAGACCGTATTACTTTGCGTACTAAGCGTTGTTCATTAGTTTAACGACTAAGAGAATTCTCAACATTTTATCGACTACACCATTAAACACGCATTTAGCATACTCTACTGCAGCAAATACCTGCATTTACCATTCTCGCATTCGCTAATTTTCGAATATCGCATACCGCTTGGTTTATAGTTCGACACGTAACATTATTACCACATTCGCATAATTATTATGCACGCGGTCGACATAAAGTACCTACAATCTGCATACGATTCCACATATATGTCGTCAACTCTTTAATGTTTACGGTAACTGAACAATTCATTCACTAAGCACGTGGTTTGCGTTACGGCCGGGTTATTGATACTTCAGTAACAATGCTATATGTAGCGTGTCAATACACGCCGATGCATTCGTATCCGTCTCACGCGGCTGTATACCCATATTGGTACACAGATTTAAACAGGTGCGGAACAACACGACACAATATTATGCTCCACAATAACTTCAAATAAAAGGAAATTGATTAACGGAACTGATATAACTTCCGTACAGCGTACAGAGTAAGAAAATGTAAGAAATTTACATTTAAACTTTAATACTTTAAAATAAATTGAAAGAGAGAGAGAGAGAGAGGAGGGGAGAGAGAAAAGAAGTAAGAAACTATCGAAACGCGTGGATAATATCTAATTGCACATATTTAAAAAAAATCATTTTAAGTTTAATGAACACATTCCTTCATAGTATTATTATTATCACGACATAAATTTTTTGCGATGGTTAACTAAAAAAAGATACTTTGTCTTTCTATAAATCTGTCACCAGATACGATATATTCTCTTATATTGAAATAGACTGCAACAAATCGATTCAAAAGACGATCGAACTTTCATTTGCATTGTCGTCGGACACATTCTTTATTTAGTCGAATTCGAATATCGCATACTCCAGGGACAGTAATGTAAACGAAATGCAAGGCACGCTTCGCGAGGGAGATCGATCTTCGACCTTTCTCTTCCGAAATCGGCAGATGGAAATTTGAAACTGGTGAAGTAAAGCAACGTCGCTCGTGCGCGCCTTTCGTGGGTGTCGATATCGCCCAGACAAAGAAATGGGACGAAAGTCGGATAGGACAGGACTCATAGCCGTTTCGTACCCGAGACACTGCGAAGGGTGCTCGTTCGCTTTACGGCCAATCTTCCGAAACAATAAAATCAGTCGATAGCGGAAATAGTCTTACGTCGCCCGATAATGTAGCGAGTCCTTCGATTACGCCGGGACGGAGCCAAGCTCTTGGAAAGCAGACGCAGCTCCGGATTCGGACCGGATTCCGGCGCGAAATAAAATTCCCATCGCAGTCGCAACCGAGCGGTCGTAATTCGCGAAACGCCTACAAGTACGCCTTCCGGCGCCATATGTAAGCCACTGGGTTGTCGGACTATCGGTATGCAATGCCGGTATCAAAATGGCCTGATAGCACCTGGCTCGAGATTCTCGGCACGAACGAGCTCGTAGCCTTCTCGGTTAGGAATACTTAAACGGCGGCCTAATATACGGCACCACAGATCGATTCGCAATCGTGACGACGGCTAATACTCCGCTAGATGCTTCGCATCGGTATTTCCACAGAACGCGATCGGATTCGATGAATTAAATAAAATAAAAATAAAATGTTGTAACTGTACATACACACACAATCTCATGTAATACAGACATGACATTACAGTGAAAAAATTTTTCAAAACTGCATACATATTTGCTTACGACTGAAAAGAAATATGTTCGTTGCACAGATCGTTTGGTGATACATTTTTTTTGCGAAGTGCATAGAGTCATCAACTCGTAGCAAAAAAAATATTAACGCGCGTTGCAATTCGCTCGTCCCATCTGCATGCCCGATTTCGCCTGGCATACAAGTCAATCATCGGCGATGTTGAAAAAAACTTGGCTTTCACCAGTCAACAATTCTTGCGGCGTCATTACATCGTCCAAATTATTAACAACAAATTGGCACATCGTTTTCGAGGCACATAAAAGTATACGCGGTCTAGCGCGAAATGAAAGCGTCGTTTCAAAACCAATGACGCTTTCACGCGAGAAACTGTTACGATTTTGTGATTACACCTTTCGTAATATATTTAAGGTAATATTTCACCGAGGTAAAATTCATCACTTTAATCGTGCACTTAATTTTGCTGTTCACAATCAATAGTTCTTAGTAGAAGGTACCATAAAATTAGCACAGTTCTGTGCGATAGAATATATCATATAATGGCTATCGTAAAGCTCAAACTTTACCGTAACGCGTATGTATATGCAATATGTGTGTATTTCTCTCCTTAGAGGATCCCCCTATTTAATAATACGAAGTCGCTCAGCAAATAAAATGCTTATTACTCTAACGAACGTATCGTATCATAAATTAAATTAAATAACTCAAAGTTAAACTCAAGAAAAGTAGACATTCGGGCTATATATACGACGATATTACGCGAATGTCCAAACGACGCAAACGAAAAATGTTCTTAATTCAAATTCAATACTTCTCAGTAAATACAGAAAATGTCTAAAAATCTAAGAATATTCGATAATTGCAACTTACTCTCGCTACAGAATCAATCAAAATTTCGTGACGACTCGACTATGCTGCGAAACCGATCGAAACCTGTTTCGATGCTTTCCATTCACGGAAACGCCGCGCAGCGCGCTCACCGAAAAAGAGCAACTTCTAGTCAATTCACATCCGTGGTAGCTACAAGCGAGCTTTTGTTCCGACGGTGTAGCCCGGGTCGCCGGATATATATATATATATATGTATACATATATATACGCTGTGCACCCTCGATTTTCCAGCCTGTGGAGGTCTCAGTTCGTGCCCCGCCTACAAACCCGATCTGATTAGACGAGCAAGCGGCCAACCAAGGGAACCAACCAGTCGATTCGAATTCAGGATCTCGAATTCGCGCCGGTTACGTGCCGTCGACCGTTCTTCGTGTGCATGGTATGTGTGTGTGTGTGTATACAGCGCATACTACCATCACTACGCTCGCATCATCCCCGGTGCATTCTGAGACAGAGACTCACCTAGATCATGGCAAACGGTGGTGAGCCCGTTGTTGTGCACTGAGACTGATGGGGCAGAGATACCAAGCACATAGCCTTTGAGCTGTATCAAGGTTCGGGTACCATTTAGCACGGCTCTAAGTCGCCGTTAAGGCACGCATATGCGGCACCTGCATGCATTGTGTGCATACGCGCGGCCGCCTTGAGTACATGTGCATTGTGCTCTCTGCTATCGAGCCGAGTCGCTTCCTCGGTACCCTAGGACAAATCACGGCTGTCGACGTGAATGTGTCGCGTGTACAGGGACACGGCCAGACCGGTAGCGTGATCGATACGTTGAAGTTACATCTCTTACATGGAGTGATCCTGCCAGGTGTCCCGCGTACACAGGAGTGTCCTGTGTCTCACGAGTCCTAACGTCACATGTTAAATCTGACACACCGTGAAATCGTCCCGTATCTCGAATTTTTTATGGCAAATCTTATCACAATAATAGAAATATTTATAATATAAATAAAATTGATTTTTGCTTTACATATACAGCCTTGGCCAAAAGTATTAAGCACCTAAATTTCTTTATTTATCTGAAATTCTTTTACCTGTATTGTTTCCTATTGATTACCGACATTATACATAAGCTTAAAGGGTTCTTGAAACAAAAAATAATTCACAGCAAGTGCCATGAATCAATTCTTTAGCTTTCAGATAAATGATAAAAATATAGGTGCCTAATATTTTGGCCAAGGCTGCATGTAGTCTTTACTTTAACCAATTGAAATATAAATAGATGCATTTTACTTGAGTAAATATCACGAATTGTGAAAACTCTGCATTAAATAAACGACTAGATACTTTTTTCTAAAACGAGACGAATAGGAATAGGCAAATAGAAGCAAGCGATCGTGGACTCGATATCCTGAAGCGTTCGAAAGCTACGGAAATGTATCGAAAAGTTCGGTAGATTTCGTAGATGCAGGAAATGTAGCGAATTTATTGAAGTGCATACCACCTAATGCAGCTCGTGGAATTTTTATTGACACGTAACAGTTTAAATTTTATCATGGGAAGATGGTAACGGAAATGCACGCAATCCCATACATTTCTACTTGCACTCAGAGATATTTTCAGAAAGTAACCAGCTGTGCGTTTGTGGCGTTCGTAAGTTATAGTTGCGAAAATCCAGCGTGATTAACAGCCAACTTAACCGTATATTTTTCCTGGTGCTCCCATTACCTTATCATTCGCTCTATAAGCATTGTACACGTCAGTGATTTGCATTGTAATTACATTGCAACGTCACCCCTTGTTTCAAATATAAACGAGACTATTATTACTTCAAAAGGATATCATTAATAATTTAAGAATATTTTGTATTATTAAATCCTATTAAAATTATCAATAAATTTTAGAAATACTCTTTAGAAGATTCAAAAGACAGAGACTTTGTATTTTCAATATTTACACTGTGACAAGTAGTCTATTTGCCAAAAATAAAATTTCATAAAAAGGTAAAATGTTTTCCGGGGCTATATTATATTATGAAATATTTTAATCGTTGTCGTACAAGCTGTTAACAATCTGTTCCATCGTCATGCAATTTCTTGCAAGGCATTTAAAGTCATAAACTTAACGTAAATAATAATTGTTGGTATACCGCGAGCTTTATTTCATTTATCTTGACAATCTCTCGCGGGTAGAAATTTCATTATTTACAGAATTAAAAGAGACTCGCTAGCAATTTGCATTATAATCACAACTAGACATTTACAGAATAATCTGTGTAACTGTTAAAAGACTTAAAAATTGCATAAACTATATCCCAAAATATAATTTAATTAATAAAAATCTTAACATTTATTTTTTGTTCGTACGGGCAGTTAATGATTAATCGAAAATTTAATTTTGATGCTCCTTATATTTAGTTTCGATGGATAATACATAATTGAAATCAAATCAATTACATCGGTTGTTACGGACCGAATGATTGCTTTTCAAAATGCAAACCCTGCAGAGAATAATCAATGTCCGATGCTATAATTCATGCGTCTCTTCTCTCCTATTATATGAATAATGAATAAATATTACGGTGGGACGATCCATGATTTGTTCCCGTATATTCCCAAGTTCAGCAGTTTCAATTTAAGCGTATTATTTTCTATGAAAAATATCAGTTCAGCTTCGATTTAATTAAAGAGACCTTTGCGTTACGTCGCCGTATTCTTATGAATGACTACTGTAAAATTTTAATTAGAAAAGTTTCATCGTGCACACAGCAGGATAGCAGCAAGCTGCAGAAACTGACCTTTTAATTAATGCCGCATTGTGAATGCATTTAGTAATAACGAGGCGGCGAGAAAAAAGCGACACAAGAGGAACACTTTTGCTTATGCGGTATACTTTGCGGTTGTAATTAGCGCAACTCACGTTCGCTGCAGAAACGCTATATTTAAAGGAATCATCATTGCTGTCGGCGTCGTTGTGAGAGAAACGGTTTTTATAACGGTTGCCAAATGGCTTCTATGCAATCGCCTATGAGTTAATACGCGAGAATCGCGTTTGTATTAATGCAGAGATCCGAGGCAATTACAATGCGGTTATGCGTGACGGGAAATGGATCTGCGATAAGCTTTATAAAATATTTTGTGCCGCTTCTAAGCTTGCACGGGAAAGATATCAGATATTTTTGCATTTATGTGACAGAAGTAATTACACATTCAACGGCAGGCAATATGTCTGAAATATTACAGGCAAGCTTAGTCATTGTTACGATAGCAAATTATACCAAAATGATTTTATTATTAATATAAAAATTACATTAAAAATTTTTTATATCTAGTTTTTAATTTTTTTAACTCTATCTAATATAACATAAAAATCACATTCAGTATTATTCAATATTATCACAGGCTAAAAATTAATCATAATCTCTTTAAAATATCGAATTATCTTTTCACATTTGCTCTATAATGCTCTCTTTCTCCCTCGCCCCCTTTCTCCTATATATTTTTAAATATATTATAAAATATCTATATCATGACATGACATTTCTAAAGTAATTCAGCTCTTTCGAGGCGAACTATGTCAGGCGAAACACATAAAAGAAACGCTAAAAGATACGGTCTTTTAATCTTGAGAAAGTCCCGATTTGAGAAAAGTGCGCACGTTAAATTCACGCAATACCTACCTACAAAATATCGGATGCGTATCTGGTGCGAGCGCGGAAGTGTGCTATATCAAAAGAGAATAGACGAAGGAAAACGCGAAGGAAAAGTTTCACTTGCGTATGCGCGCGCGGGAGGCACCCTCTACCACGGAATAAGTTTAGCGTACGAAACGTTATTTGCACAAGAAGCGGTAAACTCTCAACTCTTCAGCGGAAACTTTCGCGGGCAACTTCTCGAGTTGTAAAATCAAGCGCCGTGGCGTGTCCCTCTTCGGCGGTCCTTCGCAGATATCAGAGATTGCCCCTCCGACCTCGTCCGAGAAGACGTGCCGTGAAACGCATCTCGAGCGAGTGAATCTCATCGAATCGACAAAGTCAGTTGTGTCCTGGCCTCACTGCTTGAACTCGCCCGTGATTCCAATGGAATACAATGAGCTTCTGACTCGCCCGTGATTCTCCCTCTCGGCTGATAGTCAATCGTGATCACGGATACAAGGTAAAATATCGCAGGAAACTCCTTTGTACTTAAAGCTATTAATTTTCATTTTATATGGATTACACATTTACGATTTATTTATTATTTAAACGCATTATATTTCAAAATAAACAAGTTATATTTATTCAATTTGGCCAGTTGTTGTCGAATATAATTTACTTTGATAAGTTATATTTATCTCCATCCTTTTTCTCCCTCTCTTTATCCTCTTCTTTGTCGTCACAATTATTTAGAGAATTGTGCAGTAATAATTTTAAAAAATTTTGAAAAATTTATTAAAACTATATGGAATAATTCTTAATCGCGAAAACTAAAAGCTGACCGCGAAACATGTTTTTTTATAGCTAAAGTTTACACAATCGTGTAAAAGAAAAATATCAATGGACATATATCGTTCAATAAATGTTAGTTTTCTAAATATAGTGGTTCAACTCGCTCGGGACGTTCTTCGTTATTTACAGTATGCTACTACGCTTTTTCTTATGTCTTCAGAACCGTGAAATTAAGCTCGAATAATTCTTCTCAACACAGTGTAACGGCAGGTACCATTGTATGATCTGTTCATAATTCCGCCAATTTTCCGGATATGACCTTATGGATGACCATCTGCGTATTATAGCGGCCAAGGAACTTCACGCTTTCAACTACGGACAAGCTCCAATAAATATTCTGTTAAGCACGGTACGGTGTGCAGCGCAATAAAAGTTCTTTGAAAGTAGGTTTCGCGCTTCGACCTTAAAACGCTTTAATAGCGTTGGCGTTATAAGAAATTCACTACGCGCATGTATCAAGGCGATTTAGAATTTTCCAAATTGTTTCACAGATGGATCTGTGTCAAAGAAACTTTTCGGATAAATATCACAAGTTCAACATGTACGATTTATTACGCAAGGGACCCGAAATTCTCTCAAGTATTTTAGCTGTCGGTGATATAATTCATTAACATTGTTATCCGTACTGTATGCCGTATATGAAATTGCCGTATATGTAAACGTCTACATTCCTATACAATGTATTCCCGTAGACTAATAACGCACCAGCGAGAATTGGCTTCTTGCACCGGCACCTCGGTTGCAAACTAAAACCTAATGGATGATTAATTGATATATATATATATATATATATATATATATAGTATATATATAATATATAATATCTTTTAAATTTTATACGAATATGTGTGTATTACATTAAAATAAAACTTACTATTAGACATTTTGATTACCAATTTTCTGTTATGCTACTTATTTAATAAAAAATTATCTTAAGTAATACTTAATATATAAATTTAAAAGTTAAAAGACAAATGATGTACAATCAATTCTCACAACTTTGCGATACAACTATTTATAGCAAGCGAAGCGAAGATGGCTCAAGCAAGTAAATAAAAATAATCAGTGACGTGACGTAAATTAATTTATTTCCGAACGAACAAAAGTCGCTAGTAAACCAAACGAGCAATTGCATTGAAAATGTGATTGTGCAACTTAACCGCATTTACAGAACTTACGCTGAACGTCGTCGTCTGTAAACGCCACTCAATGGTTGAATAATTTATAGTTTAATCTAAGTCCTCGCGCCCCGCGGCACGATTGCAGCAAATATTTGTGTTAAAGCAACCGCATCAACCACGACGTCATGGCTCTTGATTTCGATTTCGATCCAAATCGATCATTAATTATGGACGAATTAATAGCTAGCGGCATCGAGATGAAGGCACACCATTATTTTCGTCTCGCATTAATCCACCGAATCCACTCTACCGTACAAACATTCGCTCTCCCCTAATCGCCGAACCATTTGTTCATAAATATTGATACATTTAAACCAAATAAGGCAATTCAAATTTTAATTTCTCGGTGAACGTCTATATTACGTAATTCTGTAAAACCGTTTAACAATTCGCTATCATCGCTATCAACGCAATAATCTACGTTTAATTGAACGGTACCTAAATATTTTCGAACAGTTAATCTTTTACAGGCCGATTTACTGGAGCGCAATTGAAATATTCGTCGCAAAACAATACATTCAAAAAATGCGAAGTATTAAATAGAAATATATTTATCTGAATCAAGAGAAAAAGAGGGAGGAATAAGATTAATATTAAAAAATTTTAAAAATCATAAAGATAAAGAAAATATCATGTATTGCAAAATCTTATTAATTAAAAATCATTTCATTTTTCACATTTGCGCACACACTGTACATATATTTATGTGTATATAAAAATGGCTATCGTAAAAAAAGACTTCATTCTTTCATTTATTCAGAAGAGCTTAAACAAATTCTAATTTCTAAATCGTCATTCTAAATCTGCACTCTAATTCTAACTCTGATTTCGTCATTCTAAATCTGCATATTATTGACTATTGACCACTACTTTCATTTGAAAGTAGTGGTCAATAGTCAATACTATGCGTCTGTGAAGTTAGCACGACATTCTACGAATTTAAAGAAAATACTAAGAGTTCTAATAGCACTTTTCATAGTTCTACAGTTCCTGATAAATATTAAATAGAGTTCCGCATTCCTTATATAAAAAAATCAAAATTGAAAAAATGTCGTAACTTCGCGAATCTGGCACGACATCCTCTCCTCTAAAGTACCAAAACGCGTTAAATATTATT
>NJRL01000161.1:70879-83153 GCA_003063815.1 Aphaenogaster rudis
ATATATATATATATATCTGATTGATCTACATCACTCGGTAAGAAAGAAGAAATCCTATTTTGCTCGGTCGGGGCTTAGGTTTCTTGTACGACGCAGCGTATGTGCACGTGCGAATGGACCGATCGATGGGCGCAACTCCAGTTGCCTCTTCATTCATCCCACCTTCGGCCACCCACGAATTGCACACCGTTCGCTTACACCGGCATTCTCGGCGCACACGGGACCGCCCACATGAAGCAGGAACTTTTACCGAAGAACGAAAGCGACGTAAAGCCCCGGCCAGATTGGTTTACTTCGGAAGGCCACTTCGCTCCGGATTCTCGTTCGACGTGCCGGATCTACCATCGAAAATCTCTCGCGTTTCGCTCGCGAGGAATCCCTGCGTGCTCTTTCCTCCCGCGTTCTTCTGGCGTCCAAAGATCCTCTCGTTACCCGACTTCTTCGTCAAGAGCACCGGAATTACAACACTTGTGTGGATGGGGGCGTGACGTTGTCTAGAGGGTCACGCTTGGCGCACTGCCAAGAAATTGTGCATCGCGGAGACGTCGACACGCGAACGCTTCCTCCCAGGTCAAGAAGAATACTATTTTATAGGGCAAGTTGGCGGATGACATAAATAATGGAAGCGGGAGTCGCGATTGGACGTGGAATGCATAATAAGTTCAACTACTGCGGTGAGTTGACAATGTAGCTTCTATCGTAAAATTTGATCAAGCAAAAAGATATCGTGGAATATTACGCTTTGCAAAAAGAAAAAAAGATTCATGTCTCCAAGAGTCCCTGAGAGTTTAATTACTTTTTTAAGCATCACGGTATATCTGCCAACTTCAGAAAAGCGCAAAAATATTTATAGTTCTCAATTATAACTCTTAACTATTTCATTTAAATTCTATAATTAAAAATTCTGTATTTTAATTATATATTATATTATTATATTAAATAATTATATTAAATAGTTACTTCTCTCGAATATTTTTTAATAAAAAATTATTTACTCTTTATACTTTAGTTACTATCATGTGCATTCGGATACCAAGTTGGTACAGAAATCCTTAATTCTTTCACGATAGATCGCACCGTTTATAGCCGTGAAAAGACTTCGTCACAGTTGCCAAAGTTCACAAGAATGGCGTAATTTTTCGCAATCAAGACCGCGTTGTCGGAAAAACGGGCGGACTCAACAACGGATCGGCGAATTCGCGGCAAAGAACAACAGTGGTTGAGACGCTATATCTCAGTATGCAGAAAATGTAAAACGCGGCCGCTTTCGCGAAAATGGAATATTAAGCTCATCTGCGAATGGTCCACTAATTAGCGCAGTGGCGACGTTCCCGAAATGTTTCGTACCCCCTGCTGCTTTGAACCATATTCACCCACACCTCGAGTTTACCGTGACTGCTATTGTCTGTTCAAACAATCCGCCGTGATTAATCCGGAACGTTTCCTGCGAAAACTATGACCTGTCGTTGGGCAGACGGCCCAGCCAACCGACCACATTTACGCGGTCTGACTGCGGGATTTATGCCAATAAAGTTCCTATAATAACACGGTAAGCATTGCTGTAGTATGCAAATCGAAGGATTTTGTAAGTGGCAAATAAAACCGAGGAATAAAATATACAAATAATCTTGAAGATTGGCTCTGAACTGTCAAGGGAATCAAATAAAGTCTTACGTGAGAGAAATAAAGATTCTTTTTCCACACATTGTAAGACACATTGAAAGGCTACACACTATGATCTGAAAAACCCAACTTCACTGAGAAAAAAAAGCTGTTGCTTCAATTAAAGTGGTATCACGGGGTGCCAAAAACATAAGTAGTTCATTCAATTGTATGATTAACAGACCCAATATTTGGATTATTAAAACAATAATTGAATTATTGGTTTAAAAATGCAGACATTGGGTCTAATAATAATACAATTGAATGAACTACTTATGTTTTTGGCACCCCGTGATACCACTTTAATTGAAGCAACAGCTTTTTTTTCTCAGTGTTCTTATTTGGCTTATACGAAGCAAATGTGCTTCTCACCACATAAGAGTTTCTTTTAACATTTAATTACGTCCAATTGTAAGATCTTTTAAGTAATGGATAATTTTCAGCCTTTTATAAAAAAAGGTGTGATGAGAAGCAATTGGAGATAATTGAAACTTGTATGGTGTGAATTGAATTACCGCGTGAAGAATTGCGCATGTGTATAAAGTAAAAAAAAATATCAAACATTGCAGATATGCACTAAATATCAGTTTTACCAGAAAATAGATTGTTATATCGATAAATTCGCATGTTGTCGGGCACATAAAATGTTATTTTACGAATAAATCGTTGCGCGCCTCTTTTTACTTGGACATAGACAAGCGGTAGCGGATTCCAATACGCCTATACGCGAGAAATTAGTTGGCAGTTTTTCCGATCGAATCGATGTCCCAAACGGGCCGTTCTTTATTAACGAAAGGATGAACCGAAGGTGCCGCGCCGGCAGAAAGTTCCGAATATGCATGGCTATGCAATTCGCGCGGTCCCTAGGGACGCAAAAGTTGGCCGGGCAAAAAGCGGCGGAAAAACGGGACGCAAAAGGACGAGAACAAGCGCAGTAGCGGTAGAAAAGGGGGAAAAAAAAGAGAACGTTGCGCCGCACGAAGAGCGGCCGACCATCCATTTTCATTCGAAGCGAGCGATGCCCCGAAACTTTCAAAGCGGCCGCAAAGGCAATACGTAATCCGGCTCCGGTGACGCGCGACTCCGCCAATTTCACGTCCCACTATTTTGATCGAGGTTAAGGTTACACCGTTATACTACTCCCGAGTGAGCAATTCGTTTTATTAAATTCTCAGGCTGCCAGGAGAAAGTTTGCATTTCCCAGCAGCAGCGAACGTGGAAAGCGACTCTAGAAGCATTTTAATTTGCTTTTGTTCGTACACAGCTGATAACTATCAGAACGCGTACGGAATGCCATTCTTCACTGTACAAGGTGAGTGCCAAAGTACCCAGAAACCGGTTGTAATGAAATCTCTTTCAATAAATCGACCTACTCGTTTTCTATCGTGTTTAGAATTTTGAGAACGTCGTTCTCGAGCGAACCAGAAGAGTAAAATGAGAACATTTTCTCTAAAAAGATATCCGTTACGTCAAATCAATTTATCTTTCGCAGCTACATATCTTTCGTCCATCGTTCGAGGTCAATCAATGTTCTACGCAAACGTAAAAAGTTTAATCTCAGCTCGGAGTCAGTCTAGATTAAACGAATTCGACTTGATTGCAAGTTCAATTAATGGAGGAACGTTTCATCGAAGTTATCTACCGGAACACGTTCATCCAATCATTTGTAACCGTCGAGTTTAAAATTGGATTTATTTCGACATTCGTTAACAGTTCTGGTTGCCTACCGACCATTGCTATCACGATATTTTGCCTTAGGCATACAGAGGTACAAATACCTTTATCAAATTATGAAGCAAACAGTATAATTCCTGTTTGATTCCTAATCACATAATGGTACAAATGTAATTACTTTATTTGATTAACACACACCACTGTATCATTAATTGCTACTAACAATATATGATTAAATATTATTATAAAATTTATTATCTTCGTAAAATTATTCTAACATTATTGTTTATAAAATAAATCACATGGAATAATTTTAAAAGCGAATTTTAAATAAATCTCTCTCAGAAGCCAAACTAATCAACACATTTTGTAACTTTTAAAAATTTTAATATTATACGATTATTTCTTTAATTATACGATTTGTTTATAATTTTATCAATTTTCTCCACTTTTTAATTCACAGAATTAACCATCTAACTTTACGTAAAAGCGAAATTATCAAATATTCATCACATGAAAAAACAAGTAACGCAATTTCCCAAAATGTTGTATATTTATACACATAATCATATATCATAGTTAAGGATCTTTATTAATGATGAAAAATGTTCGTCGTGTGAAAGATGTTTCATTCGCGCAAGCGCTTTCCTGATAACATATGACTTGTTACTGCGAAGCGCATCATCCGATTACTGATAGCGACAGCAAACGCCGATAACATGAACGGATGCGCCGCGTAGACGTTTTGATGAAATGATTGGGATGACGAGGGCGGATGAAGCGCATGTTACGAGCGACATACGAATCGACGCGAAACTGCGCGGGTAATAATCATTACCTATTGATAAGAGCCGCGGCGTTACCAGATCACCATTGTTACAAACGATATGGAGATGAAATTTAATTTGCCCGTTCAACGCGCCCCCGTTGCTGTAACATACCGTACCGGATATAATGCATGGCCTTGGTTATAGACCCGCGATACGTTTGTTATTAAATCCTCCCGCTACCGACGCACGCGGAAGTGATACAATATTCAAACAACAATTTAGAAAGCTTTGTTGCGCACTGATTTAAGTAGGCCGCGTAATCAGAAGCTACTAATGAGGAGTGCTGCATGCCCGACCTGATTAACAAGTAATACAGGTATGTTAAAGCGGTTGCAAGTGCTTCGAAGCACAGCTTGCACATATTTCCACATTCGCTCGGGATAAAACACAGCGTATAAATCGCACGTGCTCCGAGTTTTTAAATCCTTCTCGATCTGGATTTGCGCTCGCAGAAAATCGCAATCTGTATACGTTAATTCCTTATTAGTTGAATATATTATAATGCATTGCATAATTTTACATAAAAATTTTAATATACGCATGATTAATGGAATGATGTGCTTCATATTTGTATGATAAATATTATAAAAAATTTTTATTATTATTAGAAATCTTGCTTTAAAATGTCAAAAACTTTGTATTGTATATTTGCATCTAATTTCTATTTGTTTAATGTATGTACTGCAACGTCGCGAAATATAACGCGAAAAATTAAATCAGTGAAAAATTAATGTTTAATTATATTATCACTTTGCAAAGTATTAAATTATAAATAATATATCTTTTGTGTGCTTTGGATATTAAAATATTTTATTCAACTTTTATTTAATGAACGTGTAAAAAATGCATATATTTAAAACAAATCACCACAATCATTGCTTTTATCAACAATATCATTGCATTCTACCTTTAGATTTAGATCTATCGTCTGGTTGCCACGTTTCACTTTTCACAGTTCGGCAAACTCACGCAATTGCGAGAGATATTTTCTAATTATGATGCCTATTGCGTGCAGTATTATTTCCGATCGAATGTAACGACTTACAAAGCAATATTTTTATATGCCAACGTCAGTACCTAATCGAGCGTTTGCGTGCGAATATACTTGCAAAGATCCAATTAACCGGCGCCAGATGGCCGGATTACAAAACTACATATGAATCACTATCTTCCAACGTACAAGCAAGTTCATAAAATTTAGATTTTATAAATATGCACTTCTCGTAGCAATGTT
Organism: Aphaenogaster rudis; assembly: GCA_003063815.1. Lineage (NCBI taxonomy): Eukaryota > Metazoa > Arthropoda > Insecta > Hymenoptera > Formicidae > Aphaenogaster > Aphaenogaster rudis. The sequence goes on from NJRL01000161.1 coordinate 76,280, forward strand.
GTGAATCAACAACACAAACTTATCTATGTAATGTAAAAACTTTACGCGCTGTTGTTAGAGACTACGTTCGTAAAAATCATATAACAATCATATAACATATTTTTTGTAGTTATAATTAATTAACTCAATTATATAATATATATATATATTGTAATTATAATTAATTTTCTATTATTGACACTAGATATAGATCTAAATCTCTCTCTTTTATTTTAAAAAATATTTCTCACTTTATGATAGATGGTTGTTTTATTATTCGCTTATTTATCATCTACATATATATATATAGGGAGGGCTCCGTTTGACTACAGAGTCCCGATTCTACACATTCACTGACAGCCACTCACAGCGCTTGTCCAGAGGAAAGTCTCTAGGCATGGTCCGGTGTGAGTGGCTGTCACTAAATGTGTAGAATCAAGACTGTAGTCAAACGGGACCCCTTTATACCAGCAGTATCCTTGAGTTGTATCCTTGATGATTCGTAGACATTGAGCACAAGATCTTGCAATGTGCCAATTCACTTTCGAAAGATTGCAACGTCACGCTTAAAATAACGTAAATGTGTTTATACTCTAGAATATATTATCACTAGATGGCTTGATACCCGTTCTTCGCTATGGTATTTAACTACTTTAAATCCATTTTGACTCCAATAAACTTTCCTTTGATTGCATTGAACAATTTAAATTTAGAACAACTACCCCATGTCAGGCAACACCCTGTAATTATTTATAATTCACCCCCGAATCTAGACTTGCCCCTTTAGGGGTTGATTAGGGCAAAATCCTGAATTATGTTTTTAAGTATGAGTAATCTTTGTAAGCAAAAACCAAATCGATATCTCATCGAGCCTAAGAGATATTGAAGAATCCGTGAAAACACATTTTATCCCTATTCATCCCTTTAGGGGTCGAATTTCTAAAAATCCCTTCTTAGTGGATGCTTACGTCATGGAAGGAATATACTCCCCGAATTTCATGTCTCTAGGTTTAGGGGTTTGGGCTGGGCATTGATGAATCAGTCAGTCAGGACATTTGTTTATACATAAATAGATAGTATATAGAAGATGATGGATATTAAAAAGAAGTCACGTCATTCTACATACATATCTACATATATACAATGCATGACAAGTCGGAAATCCGTTCTTACGGCATTGGATGCATTATCGTGCAATCAGATAGATAACGCGGCGTTAAATTGTGCAAATTCCTCAGATTGGGAATAACAATTCCTGTAAACGACATGTGTGGCGGCCAGGAATGACACGCGTATAAAACTTGTTTAATGATGTTCTTTCTACACAGAATAACATCTTGTACTTGTAGCTTTTCATTCTTGTCGGTAATATTAATGATATAACTCAATCGGATCATTTTCTATCTTCTCATGAATTAGTCATAAATTACGATAAAATTAATCTATTATCAAGCTTAAGTTCCGGAATGTAAAGTTTTCTTGAAAATTCTTGGTTAATCGTTTCTGATATCATTTCATATTTACGGCTATTATTGTAGGATTTTATTATCAGTCATATGTATAATAAGAATTGTACAGTATAATTACTTGATTATCCAGTTTTTAGTAAGTGTAAAGCTGGCGTATATCACTTCGTAGGAAATCATTAGTTTTCATCTTAACCGGTTTGTGTTAAATAAGCTAATTTATAAGAGAATTCACTCATTTATATTGTTTTGCTTATTTATACATATACATATATATACATATATATACTATCAACAAGTTTTTAAAGAAATAGTTTGACCACAGTTTGGACAATATATATTTTACTATCCATTTTTTATATCAATCTTTAACGGAATAACTATGTCCTATATGATTCTTCTTACATAATTCTTTCTTTATTCTTCTATATTGCAAATATTTCCCCGTAAAATTAAATAAATATGTAATGATATATCTCTCCAAGATCGTACAGAGAATTTTATCGAATTTCGCCGCGGAAAAGTGTACTTGAGAAATAAAATCTCAAACGAGACATGCGTAAATACCGATGGACCGGATGAGAATGTACCGATCACCGATAACACAGGACCACAAGTTTTTTTTTAATTGACACAAACTAGACCACGTGTACTATACGTATTTTGGGTCGCTGAAGTCGAATCTGTTGGCCGCTTTTGTCCACCACGTCTAAGTTTTTTGTAAATTGCAAAGAAATGTATTAAATCACTTAAAATTTTTAACCATAACCGACACAACAAATTTCTTTTAAGGGTTAAAAGTCCTAACAATGTGCTTAATTTTGATTGTAATAAAACTTCTCCAACATGTCACATACTGTAGTTATAATATGCCAAAATTCACTAAAATAGCCCTTTTTAACAACTTTAACTGCAATTAACTCAAAATTGTGACGATAGAGCAATTTGGCCAGCGGCATTGTTTTTCGCGACCCAAAATCTATAAGAATCACCTACTCTGATCCCTGTTGATTTTCACAAATTTCTTTTTGTGGTCCTGTGTAATCCATCATGATTTCTGTGTACCGTAATTTGTCTGCGCAGACAGGTCTTAACGCTCTCAATCGATCGATCCGAGCCAAGGGATCGTCAAAAAAAATGCAATACGTAAAGCTCGCGTGTCGGTTTCCACGATGTCCTCCCTCTTAAGCCCCTCACCATCGCATATATCGTTGCACGTCTCACGAAGCCCATAAACTTCGATGGGAATCGAGTTTCTTAATAACCTTTCTGCACACGAGATTTCAGCCGACCTCGTCGTAAATAAATCAGTGCCGGAGAAAAATACCGGACTCGGCGAGAGCGCGCGCGTACGTGTGCCTCCAGCGAAATTCCATTCGCGTACACTTTCATTGAAGCGCTTGTACTAGGAAAGTTTTTCCTACGAAATCGTGCGACCTTCGTTTTACTTTTATTCGCGACAGCAGGCGAGCGCAAAGTACTTCCGATAATCGTAATGAAAACTTGACACTCGCGCCATACGTTCTTCTCGCAGTCGGAGAAAATTACGGGGATAATCGTAATGAAAACTCGACACTTCTCGCGGCGCAAAAAAAAATTGCGAGATATTACACGTAATTATCTCTTTTATAGACGTTACGAGTGCAATTTTGTCTCGCGTCAAACAGATTTAAATCTTAATACGAGCGGTTCAGATCTCACCTGTCCTTCCTGTTCGTATATTTAATTCGAAATAATTAATTTTCGCCATGCAATTTTAGTATTAAAAGCACAGTTAAGAAGAAAAATTTCTAACAGTTACATAAATTATTACAAAGCTCTTACGAAGAGGAAAAAATATGAGGAAAATAAACTTACATTACGCATAATACCGATCTGCGTGAGTCCCGACTTTCCCGTATTATTAGATTGACAAAGAGAAGTAGACAGTTGGCTGGACGCCAGCGACGGACACAATTCGCATAATACCATGTCTCTTTTATCGTCAGACCCTATACGGAGTAAAGGGCGATCGTACCAAAAAATGGGTCCTTAGGAGAGCGCGAAATCGGTACGTGATGACGGTGAGATCACCAAACAGAAAAGTTCCCCGAATGCTAGTGTGAGGTGCCATAAGAACGAGTGGGACGACCATAAACTTTTACATTCGCATGCAAATTCTCTCTGAAACGGTCCTTAAAACGAATACACACTCACATATAAAACCGTCACCGTGCACTTCGACATAGAAGCACTTCGACTCGTTCGCCGAAACGTTAGAAACTGGTTAGTCTGTGGTACGGAGTAAGTTGCGCCACAAATGTAAACCCTAACTGTAGGTTGAAGGAAAGGTTGATTTATCGACAGCTATTCAAAAATTGTTCGTTTAACGCATTATTATGAAAATTTGAGGATTAATGGCGTAAGGTACATTCACGTATAATCGCATTGCTCCTACATGTATTTTTAACGCACGCCACGTCGAAATACGTTTACTTTTCATTTTCTCCAAACGAAACATTGAATGTTAACATTTTTATTTTTGTTTTGAATGATATCTAAACTCACGTACGGTACATGTTAACAATAGAATCGTTAGACTCTGAAGTTGTGCCCATGGGCACAACGCATACCGAAATATTCTGGTTTTTCACCCAATTTCGTATCGAAATGGAAAACTATTTTTTAGCGCAAGAAAATAAACGGGTCTCTGGAGAAAAATATATTTTTAACCGGATTTGTATTTTGAAGTGGCACGAAAATACTCTTGCGCTGCGGATTAATAAAGAAGGCTAAAGATAAATAAAATAAAAAATCTAAACCAATAAATTATTTATTTCACACATCAAACATTTATATGAAAGCTTAATACTGTATATAGATGTTTGATAATTATAAAAGTATTCAATCTTTTTTACCGAAAATAAATTTTATTTCACAAATTGCAAATTAAGGAATGTAGCTTTTTTATAAAGATATTTTTACGTACGTCGACTTTCGCGAACAAAAATTGTCAAAATCTGACCGAATGAAAAGTCAATCAAGATACTTCGTTCCACGAATAGAGAATCATTCGCACACCAACGGTTCCAATCCTGCAAATTGAGTCTATTTTTTCGGGGGCAAAAAGCGGCCGAGATGGAAAAGGAAACGGATGGCCGGTTTGTCTATCTACGATTTTAAAACTTGTGCCGTATCGGTCGATTGTTTTCTGTCATGCAAAAAATAGTCCGCGTTCAAAGGACGAAATTAAAATTTACGCTGAACTACTACAGTACCCAATAAACGATACAAGCCATACGATACCATATCCCATCAATCTCGCCGTCCTTTCATGTGTACATAGAGTCTTTGATCAAAACGAAATCAATTTTTCTTTAATCAAAGCTTGATAAGCATTTCTTCGTAAGTTTTCAGTTTTGGATATTATTTATTATTGTATAACTGAACCTTCTACTTAGTCTATTAAAATAGAAAATATTACACAAAATCGATTGAAATTTAATTTTATAGCTGAATTTGAAAGCTAAAGGCTTCTCATTTATAAACGCTAATTACCGAAACTATTTCTGCTTTGACAAGTTTGTAGAATAGTAGTAAAATAGCGTGAGGTAATGGAATACCCTATAGATCAATGAACATTCGCGACATAGCGTGACAATTAATACTTGCAACTAATATAATTAATATTCATCGATAATATGATTATTACAATAATTATGAATTATTCATTAAGCATAAAGTATCAACGAAGTTCGTTCTATGCGATATTATGCAATGCAGTCTAAAGAACGCACATTATGGCGAATGATAGAGATTTAATGAGATAAACGATACCCGTAACGATGGAACGTAAATGGTCCTCAAAAGTACAGTGTACATCGAAAATGTTTAATAGGAGGTTAAATCATTACATTGTGTGCAATATATCTCATCCAAATATAATTCCATTTTCCTCGAAATGGTAATGTAGACAATCGATACGCAAATCGCATGAACCAATGGCGATAAATGATGGAGGTATATTAATCTTTAAACCCTATTATACAAAATTACTGCCTCTGCAACGATTTCATACCTCAAATAGCAAATATAAATCTTTGTTGAGTCATAAATAAAATTTTATAAATAAAATCAACATCTTTGAAAATCATAAATTAACTCTTTGCGTCGCAAATTATTTCTCACAAATAAACAAGATCAAATAATTCGTCTTCAATTTCATTTAATCGGGTTTAACATAAATCAAAGAATATTTATTATTTGGAGGGGTTTATACAGATTCCAAAAATATAAAATTTGCCAATTATAATCGTACAGATTCGAATACTTGAAAAATCATGCGATTAGGCTGTCGCAAAGCATTATATTGAATCTAGCTCGACTGCAAACAGTTAATATCGTACATGTTGCTCGACATTCCGCAAATCTTACTCTTAGTTTCCATGCACGCGTTACCATGCGTTATAGCGCGTGTCAAACGCGCGTCTCCACGCGTTCCACCAATCAAATGCATGCTTTTTTTGACGCGCGCGATGACGCGTTATAGCGCGTTAAAATTAAAAATTTTTAACTCTTTAAGGCCCAGTTCCACAATCTCCAGTTAACTTAACCGGCCGGTTATTCCATTGGACCAATCGCATTTGTCGTTAAGCAAAATTAACAAATGCGATTGGTCTATTCCAATGAAATAACCGGCCGGTTAAGTTAACTGGAGATTGGGGAACTGGGCCTTAGACGCGCGTTACGATAACGCGTCGCGTTCTGTTGAACTCAGCTAACTTCAGTCGAATTTTGACATGTTATTATATAACAGCTTGTCAAATTAATTAATAGGTTACATAAATGTCGTTAAATAATAATATTGATAATTCTTGCGAAAACGACGAATCAGTAAATGAATTAATTATAAACTCAGTTCGTCTTCGCAGTGCTTTGTGAGATATGAATAATAAATTTACACATATATATGCACATATTTGTAATAAAATTGGGAGCTGTCTGTCGGACAGGAGTTGTCAACGCGCGTATGGAAACAGTATCGTGCGCAAACGCGCGCTATAACGCGTGGTAACGCGTGCATGGAAACTAAGGGTTAAGCCTATCACACAATAGGAAAGCACAGGCAATAGGAATAGGGAATAGAAATACGGAATAGAAACCTATGTAATGCCAAGACACAATGATACGTTGGCAACAAGAATGCTGTCCAATCATCTGCTTTTCTGCTTGTGCGCATGTGCTTAACAAACACGACCTATAATAATATTACGAATTCCGAACGAAAATAGAGTGTGTTATTAGTGAAATTTCCTTTATGCTCGGATCACGATATTCTTGCAAACTTTTGTCATATAGAAATGGGCGAGATCTCACAAAATCTATTAACAATTCTACTTTTTCACTTTGCGTACAACATTCCATATCAATATTATCTATCTCGTCTTCTT
>NJRL01000161.1:109450-122669 GCA_003063815.1 Aphaenogaster rudis
TTTATATATATTTATATATGAAAAATTTTTTACCGGGAGGTGTTTTTCTCGCAAGAGAAATTATCGCTTTCATTATCTTTGGAATATTGCGAAGATGATCTCTCGGGATATAAGTGCATTGCGATACTGTAATTATTGTTTGCAGATTTCGAACTCGATAGTCAACTTCCTACGGATACGTTCCAGTTCGGTGGGCAGACGGGAAACACTGTAACACAATTGGTATTCAGAAAAAAGTGACAATGAAGTAATTTATGTATACCACATCAAGATAAATAAAATAATTGTGTCTAATTTGTAAAGAGATTTTGATAATAACCTTTCACTCTGAATACCTTGTAGAAAATAAATGAGTATTGCATATTGAAAAGATTCAAGAATTTATTTGTGCAAGAAATATCCAAATACACATAAAACGACATTAGAGTGAAATTAATAGCTAATACTACGTTTTACATTATCACATTACAAAGTTTACAAAAGATACTTACGCTATAATAAATTATAATAATCTGTGGCTAATCTATGCGATTACTAAATGTACGATAGCACAGAAATAAATATATTGTCTATCGAGTGCATTTATAATCAAGGCATTTATAATCATTGTTTATAATCGTAATTGATAAAAGTTTATATTTTTTCACAAGAACTTATTTCATAAGACTGAATTAATACAACGTTTGATGAATGATTGAATTATTATTGAATTTTAGGATTAGAATTCTTAAGTATTTAGAAATTTGTGTGTGGTTTGCAATTTTGTGAGAATTTTATTATTTTATGAATTTCTTTTATTGTTACTTTGTGCATTGAGGAAAATATGACGTAAGTCTAAATTATTCTAAATATATTAATATGTGTATCTTTATGAATGTTTTTATTCTTTAAAGTGCAATTAAAATACAAAGCTTAATCATGTCACACTGCAAAAATTTACTATTAAAGCATCATTCTGTGTTACTTAAAATTCTAAAGATAGTCAAATGTGTTACTTAAAATTCTAAAGATAGTCAAATTCATCTAATAATAAATTTTTTCTGAAATACATTAATGTTACATATTTTGTCTTTCGCACTCGTGTTATGATCATTACGTGATCATTACATAACAGAAAGAGAATGTTGGACTAGTAGTAATAGTAATGAAATGGCAGACTCTATAATCACACAACACACAAAAAATTTATATAAACTAATAAATTTGGTGTTTATCCTAATTTAATTACTATTATAACAACTCTAACAATGTTTTCTAATTATAATAACTTTAAAGCGCTTGATGTAACATACTAAGAATGTAGACGAGTACGAAGAATCGATTACTTACTTACGATTGATTGACAGTCACGAAGTAATTCAGAATTAACATTCACTTTTTTAACTTTTCATTACAAATCTAAATTACATACAGATAATTAGTTTACACTGTCAATAGATAATTAGGTTATATTATCAATATTTATAGTTATATTATCAATACAATGACACAAGGCATAATTGACAATGATTGACAATTTGATTGAATAAAAGTTATCCAGAAGCGTTAAAATTGTTTATTTCCACGGATTTATAAAATTAGAAGCATCTGGAAATTCTGAATTACTCATTATTCCTACAGAAAAAAATTCAAAACTATTAAAATTCTTTTTAATTAAAATGCAGTAGTTTATACATCTTATTGCCGACTATATAAGACTTCTATGCCTTATACCCAGATAGCACAAAGAATTCTTAAATTATTCTTCAAATATTCTTCTTTCTGAATTATGTCTCGGGAATTCATAGAAGAATACAATAAGAATGCCTCAAGAAGTTATACATGCACCATGATTAAAATTCTTGAGAACTCCTTCGAGCATTTATATAGAATTACTCTATATAAATAGGTATATATTTTAGCAATTCATGAGGGATAATCTTTGGGAATAAAGAAAGAACTTCAAAATATATAACAGATTTTCTCTGAGTAAAATAATCAATATAATTAACCCAGGCAACACAGAGCATTCCAGCAATATTGCAGCAATATTGATAGAATATTCTGTATTGGCTGGAAAATAGTTATTTGTGTAACAAGTGCGGGAAGTTGACAATTGGACACGAGCGCGGAGAAGGCGAATGCGATCACCCGCACGAGTTTACAATTGTCAACTCGCACGTGTTACACACACTATTTTATATTACACGTGCGTGGAAAGTGGCCCATTACGCGCGTTTCTTTTCAAGAAACGCGCGTAATGGACACTTTCCACGCACATGTTATATAAATATATTTATTGCAATTACTTTCTAAGAATTAACTTACTAAAAATCTTTTGTTCTATATGTAATGTAAACTATATAGATCTTCAACACTAAACGGTATATATACGTATTACATGCATGCGTTGCAATATTACAGAAAAATGCAAACTTAACTGCAACAAGACACTCCCTCATGAATTCTTAAAGTATTTTATTTTCTGAATCGCGAAGTATTCGTCATAATGAACTTCTGAAGAATACTTTGACATGAATTTGATTATAGTCTGGATTCGGTCTGTAACCGTCGAAGAGGAAGGTTGTGCTCGATAAGTGTCATTATTCATTGAACAATTTACGAAGTGCGATACCCTAATGATCAGATACATCCACATTGGATTATCGAAATCGTTTCTATTATGGTGTTATTCGGGAGATTTCTCCCGTTAATATTGCATATTTTGAGAATAATAGAATTGTTATTATTCGCTATAGCGGTTACAATTGATAATTCACCGAATCCCATTATAATCTCTTCCAAGTCGAAAAACTATCTACTTCCTCATTGATATACAAGCTCTAGCTACTTGATAAACGGAGATAACAACATAAAAGGCTATAAGGGCATTTCGCCACGTGCAAGGAAGGACGCATTTTAACGGAAACGAACGGACATCTTGTCTTCTTCTTCACTACTGGGAGGCCATCTTGGAATATATGAAAGGTAAGGAAATACATTAACGGAAATTTCCAACAAGGATTGATCGAAAGAACATCTCATATATATATTCATGAGAGGATTGGGTATCCCTTTGGCGCGTTCGTTGCTATATAAGCGGTGAGTCCACCCGGAAAGCTCGTTTAAATAGTATAAGTTTATTTTTTGATTTTTCTGATTTCCTTTATAAGATATTTACTCTTCGCAATAACGTTTTTCGCCTTAAGATTTTTATATTTCTACAACATTGATGTTTATTAATAAAATTTGATGCTATCATAGTGTTTATAAAAGATTAAATATGTTTATTATGAATATTGTGTTACTGATTGAATAGTTAATTGATATGTTAAATGCTAATTTTCTTTTATTCAAATAATGTAAATGAAACTTTTTCATTTGAATACAAAGGATAATATATTTTGAGTCCTTTTCATAGGCTTTCTATTGTTTTTTTATATTGACTCGATTGTTGAATATGATCAGTTAAGATATTATATATAATCAACAATTTAGGGATCGATTTGTACTATTGAACAAGAATCTCCCTTCCTTTCAAGACTTGCTTTTCTTTCAGTTGTGTCATTAAAATATGTGTTTTTTCATTAAGTTGAATAAGTCATGTCTCAGCGACCATAGTTATTGATGGGAATAATGCGAGAAATAGTCTAGTTATAGTTTTGAATGGGTTTACGATTTAAATCTATTAAATATTGTTAATACCACTAAATATTAAATATCTTAAATGTTATTCATTATTATCATAAGTTGATTTAGGCTATCTGTGTTATCTTTCTCGTTTAAGAGTAATATATATTTTGTCGATAGTTGATTTACGTTTATATTTTTTTTTCATGTTTTCTGAATTCCTGATGAAGACGATGTTCGTCATATTGACTGTTTTTAGGTGGCCTTGTAGATTGGTGTGTTAATATTGGAATTTGCCAGACATGCCCTTCATTATTATGACTGACTTTACACAGTAGCTGTGAGATAACTTACAATTAGATTGATATAGTTATATATAATCTTTATCAATTATTAAATACGATAGGAATTCTATTTCAGATACTTATTCATACAAATATAAGTGAAAATACATTCTTGAAATATGAGCAAGAATTTCTGAGAATTTTTGATATTGTATTTCCTCTAAATACTCAACTATAGTTGATAATTGGATTAATTGCTTGGGAGTAGGATTTTTTCTCCTTGCGAATTTCTATTTGAAGATTGAATTGCTTTCTTATCACAAGAAAATTACTTTCTTGGATTAATTATTTACCATAACAATTGACCTTGAATTAAGATATTCTCCTAAATATGTCAAAAAAACATAAAAAGACTAGATCTCCAATTATGGAATCATTGGATGAAAATCGAGTAAGTAAATTAAATAAGAAACCCAAAATGGTTATTCCCGTTCATGAGGCGGATAAGGTTAAATTGTTAGATTCTTCTCAGGGTTCTGGTTTTTTAACTCAAATAGAAATGGATGTTCCGGATATTGGCGGGGAAACGGTAGCGGAACCGTCTGAACTGTCGGCCTGGGATAAATTTATTTTTTCCCAAAAGAATAATAGATATTCTGCTTCTCATCCGTTCCCTTATTCAGTAAATAATTGAGGGGTTAGGAGATATTATTAAAAATAACATTGAAAATTTCCATCCCATGAGTTTGGGAAGGATACTGTGTAAAAAGCTTAACCATATCACTAGTATTAAAAGAATAGGTAAAAATTTAATAAGCGTGAATTTTGATTCTTATAAGGAAGCCAATAAGGTGGTTAAACTGGATAATTTGTTGCCCCCGGGCTTAGCTACCTATGTCTCTAATTACAAAATATTTAGAACGAGAGTCGTCAGAGACGTTGATCTTTCTTTACCTATAAAAGAGATACATGAATCCATTTTTTGGCCTGGGGAACCTATCAAGATAAGAAACATTGAAAGACTAAAATTTAGAGATCCATTAAAACCTGATGTTTTGAGCGATTCAACCTCAATCAAAATTATTTTTGAATCTAACCTACTACCGGAATTTATTTATATATGGAAGATCCGGTGTTCAGTCTCACCTTTCGTAAATAGAGTGAGAAAATGCGTTAATTGCTCGAGATGGGGACATTCTTTATTGCTATGTAGAAGTAAACCAATATGTGCTAGATGTGGTGAGAACCATGACACGGTATCGTGCACCAGTCAAATTCAAAAATGTATAAACTGTAATGGAGAACACAATGTATTTAATACATCTTGTCCAACTTTTTTGAGAGCACGAACAATTAACACTATAATGGCTTACTGCAATGTTAATCAATTTTTTGCAAAAAAACTAATGAAGTCCAGAAATATTAATTCTCCATTTATGGCTCAAAAATCTTTTAGAACCTCAGCTTATTTTAACTCAACGTTTATTAACGTTCGGGGAAGATCTGAGTCGGTGATGGGGAACTCGGCGTCGGAGTCCTCCCTCTGTCTTCCTTTCCCATCTTTGTCAGCAGCAAAAGAAGATAATTTTTTATGGGGACTAAAATTGGATATAAAATTAAAACAAGACAACGTTTAACTCGACCACAGATTGCTCTGAATCGCGTACTTAGTGAGGAAGTCTCGAGTTGTAATGAAGGCAATATGTTGGATTCTCCCGGTTGTTTGTTAAATAATAGAAAGATTCCGAATAGGAAATTTGAACTAACTATTGCAGATTTTTCAAGAGATGAAAACAGTAATACTTTAAATATTGTTGATCCTGAAAGGGATCAAAATAAAAACACTTTAAATACACAAACTAGTGTCAGTTTATTTCTCAGTGAAGTATATTTCCTTATTAATGATAAAAAATACAATAGTGGAGAAAAAATTACTGCCTTAACCAAATATTTAAATTCAATTCAAAACAATTTGAAATCTTAGTTTTAATTATTGATAATCTTTCTATTAATAGGCCTCTAATTTATTTCTTAATCGATCTTAGATTTATGGTTTACGTTTGATAAATGAAAATAATATTACTTTAATTGGATGATCTTCCTGGGATCACTTGTACCCAATTTAAATTCAAATTCAAATTGAATAATCTAATTTAACCTGTTCTTTTATTGCTGAGGATTCGACAATTATCAGGGTCCTTATCTCTGGTCTTGTCCTTTACAATACCTTTGTAAATATATGTAAAGATTCATTATAAGATATCTTAAGACATTGAAATCAAGTGATTTTTCAGACATTAAAGTAGGATTCACGTGATGTCCTGCCCACAAGGGTAATGGGGCAAATGAACTTGTTGATCGGGCAGCTAAAGAGGCAGCCCATGAACGATTCACCAATAAATAAAGTTGAATACAAATAAGCTTTAGCCAATTTTTGAGATACATATGATCTCATTGATCGAGATTTTCTTGAACTTATAAATTATAACACTGGAGTTACATATATGAATTATCTGTCAGATATTGGATAAAATGTTTTAAAGAAAAAGAAATGTTAATTTAAAAGAAAAGATCTATGTTTACTTAACAGAATTACTATAGGATATGCGTATACTCAAAGCTTCCTTTATAAAATTGGCGTAATTGAATCTCCAATGTGCTCATGTGGAACGTTTAAACAGGACCTGAATCATATTTTTTGGTCATGCAATATTTATGATATACGGAGAAATGTTTTGATTAATTCATTAATGACATTGGAATTAATAACTCCCTTCTCAATTAACTATGGGATAAATAATTTAAAATATATTATTGCTAAGAGTATTCTTATTTTTGTTGAAACTTCACAGATTAATAATAAAATATATAATGAGATATCTCTGGTTATTTTTTAACTTAGATTTAATCATCATTTAAACGAGCTTTTGCCTAGGGCCTTCTTCCTTAGGTTTCGGGCCGCCACTGCCCACACAACACAAAACTCAACAGAAACGTTTCAAAGTTTCAGAAATGTTTCAGAAACGTTTTTGAAATATTTCTGAAACTTTGAAACGTTTCTGTTAAGTTTTGTGCTGTGTGGGTGGGAGCACTGTCCCGGAGTGTCCGACGGCGGACTTCTGGCCTAGAAGCCCGTACTGTCCGGGTGGACTGAGGTTTTGTCCCTTGGGGGACGCACCACTGATTACAATAAGAAAAAGCTAAACTTCTATCCCCGAAGAGGTTCTTTCTGTATCTACGGATCCTATTAGCGTGGTACTGTGACTCACATTAATTGAGTCGGATATCCAAACGGGATTTAAGAAGAAGAAGAAGAAGAATTTGATTATGGGTAATTCATCAAGAATTCTTCAGATATTTATTGTTCTAATTCTGTAAACAATCTTTAAAATAAATTCTCTACAAACTTTTATTCATCCATATGCTATCTGGGATAAAATGATGACGGCTATAAGATGATTGAATATGAAGATAATTTCTCAAGTCTAAGACGAATCAGGAGAAAATATTAAACTTTACATGTATATTTGCAATATAATGCATTTTCTACATAAAACTATTCTAGAAATCGCACACTTTCCCCGAACCACGAATAAAATAAGAATAATGACGGTTATCTCAATGTGAAGAAATTAATCTTTGTGTTCTATCGTGTTTTATACTAAATAATTATCGAATTTAAATAATTGACAAGATACATAAATCTATTATTTCATACAAAATTTGCTGATAAGATGCCGATTAAACAATTCTTATTAAAGAAGAAAATCGTATCTCTGAAGAATTTATATATCCAGAAAAAGTGCACAATTACTGGAATGTTTTATATCCGGTGAAGATTCCCTCGTTGTTCATGATTATTTGACACTTAAACGTGTATTATCATTCTGAAACTCGAACGCATTCGTACCTACGTCTTACTTGAATGCTTTCGTTGAACTAAATGGACACTTTTATAGATAAGTATATTTCTCGGCGACTCCTTTGATTCGTTCGAAGAATTATAATGTTTTTCTACTGTGGGTTATCGTACAGACTCAGGAGTTATCAAGATAATTCTTTAAAAGCTTGAATATTTTAAATACGATTAAATCTTCCAAGCACGAACGAAGCAGCCAGAAGAGTCATTGTATACAACGTGAAGATGGATGAGCAACCTACGAAGGATGTAAATATCTTAAGCTAATTTTTAATACGGTACATATAGAAAGCGATATTCAATTATCTCGTAGACTATTTTACGAGAAAAATTCAGATTTCCGTTTGTTGCAACACATGCAACACATGATAGCAAATCTCAAAACAGCTAAGTAAGATTATTACGTCATTCTATTTCCTATTAATTATAGATGATAAGCACTATTTAACGAAAAAATTATCATATTCTTTTAATTTTTAATGTTAATATGAATATATCCTGTTTTTCAAGAGGAGCAAAAGAAATATTAAATATTGATTTCGAAAGAGAATATTATTAAATACTAATTAAATATAGCAACAACCGACATGTATACTTATAATAAAATCACTAGAATGTACTTTGCGCGAATAAAATATTTTATAATTTTATAATTTCAAATTAAAGGAAAGGTGTTTTAATACTAATCAACCCTTTATATCAGACATTGAAGTTTTACTTCAATCATTACTTGTTATTTTAACGATAATTGTTATATTTTATTTAAATATTTATGGAAAAATGAATTTATCTTTGAACTATATTGTTAAAACTGTAATGATAAATATTACATTTGTGTTATCTATAACGATCGCAGATGTATAATGTGCCGTTTCTAACAAATTAACGGGAATTCTTGCAATATAAAAAAATTAAAACTTACCGTTACAAAACAATGGGGCTTCTTCGTAAAATCCTTCTCGGCAATAACAGCGTTTTCCCGTACCGTTTCGTTGCACACATTCGGCATCTTCTATGCATTCTTCATCAGAATTGCAAGATGAACGAATTGCTAAAAAATAAGAACATAATTTTTAAAACAGCTTAAGAATTTGCGAAATGGCTGAAAAAAGCAAAGCAGCAATTCTTTGTTTCTTAATTTTATTTAAAATATTTTATTAATCTTATAATGGGAGTATGATTATATACAATAGACATAGTAATATTATATTTATAAATTTATTTTTACTAAGCCTGGACATTTATCAAATTTACGATTTACGTGAATTTGCACGATTTTAATTTGTGTAAATATATAACTCCGTTTAATTTCTCGAGCGTGAACATAACTTTTAAACGCCGATCGATTCGTAATCATGATTAATTGCCCCTAAAATGTTCGGGGCAATCATCCGCAACTCAATCGAAAATCAGAAAGGAAACGTGCATAGTGATCATCTAATCAAATGAAATTGCCGGGTTTCCGGGTCGTTTCACGAACCTCTAATATTACGTATCGAACTACAAATTGCTTGGTACACGTTATACGATTTCCAAAGTTCCAAAATTCATTGCTGCATCGTACCAGGTACGGTTGTTGCTGTCACTTTGTTTAACAAGTTATTGTCGATTGATGCAATTTAATATGAGAAATATCTTTAATTATTTATGAGTATGTTTTATAACTTGTAAAATATTGTAAAATATAATAAATAGATAACGTCGTTATCTCCTTCCTTCCAACATATAATACGCAAATAATTAGTGACTAAATATATTGTTTTTACTTTTATTGTCGTTCTACTTTCACGCCTTTTCTTGCCGTGAAGTGAACATTGCAGAAAACCGAGTTGTATCGGCGTAACTACTGAAGGTAGGTCGAGGCGGTACTTCTTTACCCGTACCAATTTGCATAGATAACCATAGACCGGCTACGAACATCATCACACGTGTGTGTTCACATATTGCAATATAGCACGTGAATATATGCAAATCTTGGTACCGCCTTCTAGTTAAAACAATTTTCCGAAATTTGACTAGTTTCAAGAAATCAAAACAATGAACATAACGAACATATGCAAAACATTGAGAACATAAGCATGCATGTAAAAGATTAAATAGAAAATGTTGTTCAGCGTTTCTAAAGTTTATCGAAAAATATTTTAAATACATATGCTTATTAATTTGCATTTAATTTTCTAGTAAAAATTGGTCTACCTTTGAATTTATTACTGCAGACACCATTAAGTGGTGGTGACATATCACCACAGAGACATCGAGTTTTTCCATCTCGGTGATCCGACATACACGATGTATTTTGAATTCCAGCACAATCGCTTTCCATTCTACACTCGCGAGCTTTACCAGCTGCAATTGTATTATATCATGTATAATATAATTCTATGTTTTATTTGACCGTAATCTTATTTGACCTTTAGTTTAATGCGTTTTCAGTCTCATAAAAATGTATACAATTTTAGCAGATTACTAGAGATTAAATCCACGAATTTGAAACAAAGGTAATAACTAAGATTTTGCAGTAATCATTTTATAAATGCAGCAATTTTTTATTTAATATTTAAATGTTTGAAAAGTTTTCTCATTTCTTGATCTTCTTTATCAACGAGTAAAGCAAAAACAATCAAATATTTGTGAAAAACAATTTTTGATTAATTACATCTTAATAATACAAGTGTATATAATCTCAAATGGTGTAAAAATCGTAATGTCATAATGATCGTCGAAAACTACACGGATTAGAACTCTGACATTCAGCAGAGCATTAGTATTCATCTGCACCTCAGTTTAACCTTGACACTCAAGCATCAGATTTTTATATCTACGCAGTTTTAAAATGTGATTTTGATTATATTAGACATTAATATGTATATTCATAGAAATGCCGATTGATGCTATGGAGCATGCCTATAACTATCTTGTTATGTTCTTGAAAGACGTTGGAAGAATAAGTATCATAATTTACTCATCAAAGTAATTATCACTCTTAATAAAATTACATTTTATATAATACCTGCAATACAATTAAGTTTGTATATGTACAATGAATATATAAATATTATCTATAATAGAATACTTTCGCAATTTTAAGCTAAATTCATTTTCTTCTTGAATAATTTTAAGAGACCTGAATCAACGAAAAGAAAGATGTACATAATGAATAAATTAGCATCCTTGTTCTCTTAATAAATCTCTTAAGAAGATAATATAATAGAGACATGCATTAAGATATCTGTCTGTTACTCACAAATTTGCCTTAAAATGGTTTGGATTAAATTTTACGAGTGGTGAAAACATTAAATTATTGCGTTTAATAATTATCTATTTATAAAATATCTTTTTATAAAAATATTGTGCTATGTTAGCACAATATACTCGTTTGAATTTTTGTTCATTACATACTTGGTGTAGGTGGCGGCGGTGGATTCGTGTTTTGTGTATTGCTCTTGCCAAAAGTTGTGAGGGCAGCGGACATCGGCGGCGAAAAGATTGATATGACCAACAAGATGGACAGAATTATTCGCAGACCTATTCCGTCTCTCATGATCTCTCGATTGTTACGCAAATGATATTTAATTATTACCACTATGGGCACAAATCACAAATCCAAAGAGAAGACTCGCGAAGGAAAAAAAATCACTTTTTTTCCTTCTTAGATTTTTAGTTTCTTCACCTCGATACTTTTCACCTTAAACTGTTTCTTTTGTCTTCCTAACGAAATTAACCTCGGCTTACAATACACCAGATCACTGCGATGAAAGTCTGACGGAATTCGTGACGGCAAAGTTAGGCGAGATTATTCTTCGCACTTTCGATCCACTCACGCGGAATACTAGTATGTTTGATTCCAAGACTGCGTGTTACAAGGACGTTGGAAGGCCTTTTAAGCCTTCGAAGCACCCCCACTACGAAACCACCTACGTGCTGCCACTACTAAAGCAGAAAATGCTCTGCCATAGGGTGGTTACCTTACCACCTTTCTTGAGATCTGAATACGAAGCTAGCTGGTTGAACTTCGATCGCCTTGAAAGACGCGGCTAGATGTTCTATTACTGAGCCCATTGCTGAGCATTACCAGCAAAATTTATGAACCCAACACATAGAACCTGACTCCTTTTTAAGATATCACTCGGAAACAACCCCCCGAAGCATTCTGCTATGCATCGCGATCATTTATTTCTATCGATTCCCAATATAGATCCTCATTATATCGAATCTTGAAAATCCTTACACTATTATATAATTAAACAATGTATAAATCCGGGGGGTTGTCACACCAGTTTTTATTTTCTATAAAGCCTATGTTTAATCTGAGGCAAATTTTCGTAATTGCTGTGGCCATATCAACGATCTGTTCAAGTTTCTCCAGTCGATTCGAAGAAAATTACGGGAATGTACGTCGAGAGCTTTTTTTATGGTATATATATTTTCGCAATCACGAGATTACAGAGGTAAAAAGTTGGTCTCATGCTGCCGCCGAATATGGGTTACATGAAATACCTCATTTGAAAACCCCGCAATTATTTTAATTGACCTACATACGCTGAATCAAATATTCGCTGGGGTTTTTACCGTTCATATAAGCTAATAAAAAGAATTTATTTATGAATCAACATTTTTAGAGACCATTATACAAAAAGTTTTAATTTCCAAAGACGTTTTGCTTATTTCTATTTATTCTTTCTTTCCAAATAATTTTCTGAATGTTCTCTTTTATTCATATCTCTCTGCTTTTAAATCTGCAACAAATAGTTTGCGAACATAAGGAAAATTATTGCAAACATTAGAGAAAAATAATCACATAATTATTGTTTTTAATAACTTTAATAATTCCCTTTTAATAATTGCAAAAATCTTCTTTATGTTCATAAACTATTTATTACAAATATTTAAAAGTAGAGAGAAGAACAATATATAAAAACTTTTAAAACATTACTTTTTAGAAAAAAAACCGGTGAATATATAATAAGCAGACTATTCTTACGATAATTTCATATTATTGTTTCTCCATTAATTGTATAATTGCTTATAAATATTTGATTAGAGGTCAGAAGTAATCTACCATAAAAAATTTTAGTATCATCGCATTTTCATCACGATATATTCAGGAACATACGGTATAAGTATAATGTATATTAATTATATAGATTTCATTAGTGATTTTTAAATATAAAATTCACAAAATTATTATTAGGCACCAAGATCCGCCGCGACCGATATTGGCGTTCTCTATATTTTAAATCATAATAAGATTAGGGCCGACGAAATTGTCAAACATAAATGAGAATAGGCCAAATATCGGTCAACCGCGGATCTTATTGGTAATAATAATTTTTGTAAATTCCCTGTTCATGCAAACTGCACGCCGCATATTCGTCGGTCTTGAAACACAATCCTTACATGAACCCGG
>NJRL01000161.1:122815-139123 GCA_003063815.1 Aphaenogaster rudis
CCGTGCGGGCGTCCTACCAATTCGACCATCGAGGCATGTGGTGATATTCTTCGCAAAGTCAACGTCAAGTTTCAGGCGACGTATTTATTATTACGTAATTATTATTACGCACCAAGATCCGCGGTTGACCGACATTTGGCCTATTCTCATTTATGTTCTCTATATTTGTTTTAAATATAAATTTTAAATATAATGCAATATACAAAATATTTAAAAATTGAGCAGCATTTTTCTACAGGATAAGGCTTATTATTAAGGCTTTCTCCCACAGTTCTTGTAAGAAATTATCTGAGAGAACTATCTGAAGAATTAACTAGCTTACAATTAGTTCTTCCATTATCATGTGCTCGGCATCGCGACGTTACATCTCTTCGTCGGAGCTCGAGAGCTTCCATCGAGCTCGAAATGTTAACTACGCAAGTTACAAAGGAGGCGCATCCGGCTGCTCGTGCACGCGAAAGCAACCGAAAATTTATCACCGTGTTGCCAGTATTTTATAGGCAGACAGTCGTAGAAACGTGTCCGCTTGCACGCCAAGTGCATCGCGCCTTGCCTGGCAACGTTTACAGCAGCAGGAAGGCGCGTGTCGGATTGTCGTGCCGATTTTACAACTATCGCGTCGCCTTTTGTTTCGACGAGGAAAGCTCCCCATCGATCGTCGATCACGAAGGCTCGCGTGTGATTCATAAATTTAACAAGACGCGTGCAAGACGTGCCGTGATTTACAAGGCAATTTGCCGGAATGCTCGTCCGGCGATCGAAATACTGATCGAACTGTCGTGGTCGATCTTGCATGTTTCACGAAACTGTAAGGTGTAAGGTCAGCGCGCGATTAAGCCCGTGATTGGCTGAGTGCTGGCATTAATAAAGAAGCGCAACGCTATATCAACTCAACAACAAACTTGATAAGATCAGCAATCATATTTTATTAAAAATTCCATTTACGTAACTTTGAATATTTCGCAATTCTAGCAACGTTCTATTTCCAATCGATTTGAAATATTGAAATTGTTGAATAAAATACCAATTTCCTCTGTGTACGATGCACCATGTAATTTACAAAAATATGTTCTGTATGCTTTTACTGACTGACAGCACTGACGCACTAAATATATCGGCACAAAATAAATTACCGATATAGTACAATTGAATTATTGGTTGTGAGATAAGTAGCAATT
This sequence comes from Aphaenogaster rudis, assembly GCA_003063815.1. Lineage (NCBI taxonomy): Eukaryota > Metazoa > Arthropoda > Insecta > Hymenoptera > Formicidae > Aphaenogaster > Aphaenogaster rudis. The sequence goes on from NJRL01000161.1 coordinate 123,994, forward strand.
TCGTTGGTTTATCTGTGTGCAAAAAAAGAACACGTTACTACAAATATAATATTAAATTATAAATTCGAAATTTATTTTAAAGTGAAAACAATAACCAAAGGTCATGCACATTTTCAGTATAATCAAGAACCTATTTTAAAGATATACGAGCCTGACCTACATTTTCAATTCTATAATCACCGAACAACCAATGGCAATCGTCATTCAACCAACGCATGAGAATGTTATCGCATTAACGCAGCTACGTATAAATTGTAAGAAATTAGCATGAATAAGTTCAAGGCCTATGCGCAGGCATATGAGCAACGCACTAATTATTCCATAGCATGCTTTTGTCAAAAACCTACACATTTTACGAACAAATTTCGTGAGCACATTAAAAATATTAAGTATTGTTTCTATTGCAATGCGTTTATATATTCGTTTATATATTTATATATTCGTACTAATTATAATTCTTATAGTATGTGTGATGGTCAGAATATTATAAATAATTTTTATAATATTTTTAGAAATCATTTATTTATCATTTATATAAAGTATCAGATTAACGTAGAAAGAGAGAAAGAAACATCATACAAAAAGGAGAAATCTGTACATTTTTTTCGTTTACTTTTCGTATACAATTCTCGGTGTGTACAATTCGCCATGTTCTTCAGTTTCCATCGGAAATTCACTCGAAGCATAATCGTCATCAAGTTTATTGTGAAGAAGATATCGTTCATGAAGTCTGTCAATGCAGAGAGCAAGAATCTCCATTTTCTGGTACATTTTTCTCAACTTTTCTAATAAATCCACGTTTTTATCATCTTTTTTTAATGTATTTGATACCTGATCTGTAATGTAAAAAACATTATTTAAAGTGTATGTTATTAAATAAATTAATAGCATACATTTAAGCAAATTAATAACAGTAGATCTCAAGTTACATTGCATTAACATTTAAATAAAAATGTCAAATGAGAAATGAAATATATTTTTTTACTTAATGTAACTACTGTCTCAAGAGATAATAAAAAACTAACTAAACAACAACATGATCTTTCAAAGCAATTTGACAAATAATATACTGTGAGTAAAATATATTAACAAATCAATTTTTTAAATGTAATGCTTGACATACCTTGTTGCAATGTCAGATCATCAATCATTCGTTTCTTTCGATGATAATCGTCATCTATATTGTGAGAATAATCGAGATTTCGTATATATTCCAAAAGTTGCCTTAAAGCAACGTATTGTTCATCCCATGGATGTTGCGATAAGGAACGCATGTAACGAAAAATGCTGCAAATTTTATGCTGGTAATTCTCATAAAAATTTTTTGGTAGATATTGTGTCATGATATTTGACATTTCATTTTTAAATAAAGAAGTTAGTTTCTTTTTTAAAGCGTAAAAATGTTCGAAATCATTCAAAGAAGTTTCCGTATTATCGGAAATTGAATAATCCTGTTCTTTGCTGATTTTTAATTGTTCTGGTTGTTGTGTACTGGAAATATCAAAAAATGGATTCTGTTTTTCGTTAGAATCAATAATACTGGAACTAAATTCAGAAATAGAGGAAGATACTGTCGTGCCTGCTTCTTCCTCATTTGAATTGACAAATAGGGAATCTGTATAGTCGTAATAATCTTGATTGATTTCTTCGTTATGGAAAGGAAAATCTCTGTATGGTGCAATATAAGAATCCAGTAATGCGTCGTTCGAAATTTTCGCACTTGTAGTACTTTCTTGTAAGTCAATCTTGTTGATTATTTTAGGAACACTATCCTGCGACATTGTAGTTTCCTTATCAACATTTTCATTAGAAATATTTTGAACCCCCAATTGTTCACTTGAATCTTCCTTACACTCGGTATGATAAACGTTCAAAATATCTTCGAAATTAGTGACTTTCGGAACATCGGCTATAGGTATTTTAGGAGAAGTAAAATTCCATTCTTCATCAAACTTAATAGTGGGACATTTCACTTTGAGAATACCCATTTTAATTGTTATCTCGCATTGACTTCCTGGAATAACGTCGTCAACATTCATGTCCTCATACGTATCCCATAATAATGAACTTTGCATTTCGTTTGATTTTGATATGTCTCCCCATCCAAGATCTGCAACGCGGGGAGGCATATTAAACCATTGAAAATCATTAACATTTGGCGTCGAGAATTCTACATCTTGCACTGTTGGTTGTAAAAACCATAATTTGTTAAGATTCTCAATCTCCGTTGATTCGTATTTTTCATCTTCTTTTATATTTGCGATACTCTCCGACAAATGTTGCTTTTCTATATTTTGAACGATGGCCGATATATCAAACATAAATCGATCTTGGATTCTGGACGCAGATGCATCCGACGATGCTGACATCGACATATCGCTATCGTCTACGTCCTGTTTATCTTCAATTCTTTTATCAATATCATCGCGTGACCCATTTCCGATTTGTTCTGAAATTTCTTGTGCTGATATAGGCTGAGAATCTTTCTCCAAAAATTTCTCCAAAGAATCTTTGGACGAATCTTTTACAAATATATCAGAAAACTCATGAGACTCATAAGGTGGACATATGACAAGATATGGTTCTAAACGTGCATCTACTCGTTCATTGGTCTCGTCAAATGAAGAATCATTCTCACTATAATTATCTTGTGTCGTATCTTTGATTAAATCGGAAAATTTCTGTTTCAAATCTTGCAAAGTATTTGTTAGATCTACACTAATCGTATGATCTACGAAATTTTCAGGATTTGAGATTGTTGTGACAACAAATTCTGAACTTTCGAGTTTGATGGACGCATCTAACGCATCTTCTTGGCTTTTCAACGTCAAACGGTCCTTAATAAAATCAATTCTATCTTCAAACTTTTTAAAATCGTTAATTGCTTTCATTTTACTTATATTTCGCAGTTTCTCAAAAAATTGTGCATGACGGAGAGATTCTTTGTTCTTGTCAGTACTAATGTCTTCATCAATGTATTCAAGTGAAGACAATTTTTCTGGCACCGAACTCTTCATAAATTTTTCATCGCGCTCTAAATTTCCGGATAATAGTATCGCCAATAATTTATTGACATCTTTTATTTCTACTATATTTTTACTTTGCACGTTACTAGAATTTTGCCTTTGCACCCTATTGGCTACATTTGTTACAATTGCTTTGTTTTGCATTAAATTTCGGTCTTTATTAAATTTCATGCTTTCTAAAAGATTATTTAATTTATCTATAATGACCTCAGGCTTGACAAATATCACAGGCATTTCGGTACTTGGATGTGATTTCTGTATTTCAGACAGTGATTCAAACATTGTTGGATATTTCTCAGGAGTGATACTCGTAGCCTCATGTTCCATTACTTGAGGACGATAAGTCTGTAAGATCATATAACAACCCCATCCAAAAAATAACATTACTTCCAATAAGAATATCAGTCTGAGATACGGTATGCATCGCGTGCAACAGCTGGTTTTATATTCAATCCTCTTTATGCATTTGTGCTTCTCCTGGTATAGTCCTTCTTCCAAAGCTGCGAGTTGATCTGCGTAAATTTAAATTTTTATTTATTTAGACATTTTATTTAGAAAATAACTATGTTTATTAATAAATATATTTATTTAAAAACGTAAACTGAATGTATTAGATGAAAATCTCAAATTGATGTGTTTCATATAAAAATCCTTACGCACAACTCTTCGTATTACAACGCATAATTATTTCATAAAAATAAAAGAACAAACTGTAAGGATAAAAATATCAATATTGTATAAATGCAGTAAAGTTTTTTCAGTAACTTTAAACAATGTTTTAATAAATTTTTTATGATCACAATATAAAAAAAGTGTACGAGTAGAAACTTGCACATTGCTTCCTCATAGTTTTTAAGTGTGCAAGTAGAAACTTGCACATTGCTTCCTCATTTTAGTTGGTTCACAAAGCTTTCTCTATGAGGAAGTTTTTTTTATTTCTTCTTTTTTTTAGTTTGGCTTTCTCATAGAGGAAGCTTTGTGAACCAACTAAAATGAGGAAGCAATATGCAAGTTTCTACTTGCACACTTAAAAACTATGAGGAAGCAATGTGCAAGTTTCTACTCGCACACTTTTTTTTATTATGATAAATATGTAATATGTATAAAAAAGAAATTCTCTAATAGCCCAATATTTCAAAATTAGCAACACGTATTTCTAATATTATGGACCTTTGATCGCGTATAAAAATGGATCTAATCAACCAAATCTTAAAGAATTATATATGAAATAGGGGTAGAAAAGACTGAAGAGAATATAATAGAATTAAAAATAAATATCTCAAATATTGAGAAAGTTACAGCGTAAAACACATTTTTCTGAAGAATGAAAACCCCCCTAAAATCCATACCATTTGATGGATTTTAGGAAAATTGGAGGAGAACATACTTTCTATGATACTCTATTTGTGTGCAAAATTTCAGCCCGGTATCTAAAAAATTGTAGAAGTAGATGCATGTACAAAAATCCGTACACACACACATACATACATACTTCCGGACATTTTCTACTAATGTGATTTCTCGACATTTTGGAACATTCTAAACCTATTTCCATCAAAATCTCGAAAAAAATTTTTTTCACCATTACAAAGCTTCCTCTATGAGGAAGCAATAATTAACACTCTTTTATATTTAACATAAAGACACATATAATATTGCTCACTCTCACTAATGCTCCACTGTTCCTTCATGATGAGCGAATAATCGTAAACTGGACATTCCTCTGCGACGAGATCGTTAAATGTTCAGCGTAGTAGTACGAACTAATCTCTGTCTCTTATACACATCTAGATGTGTATAAGAGACAGATTATGGACCTTTGATCGCGTATAAAAATGGATCTAATCAACCAAATCTTAAAGAATTATATATGAAATAGGGGTAGAAAAGACTGAAGAGAATATAATAGAATTAAAAATAAACCGATATCTCAAATATTGAGAAAGTTACAGCGTAAAACACATTTTTCTGAAAAATGAAAACCCCCCCTAAAATCCATACCATTTGATGGATTTTAGGAAAATTGGAGGAGAACATACTTTCTATGATACTCTATTTGTGTGCAAAATTTCAGCCCGGTATCTAAAAAATTGTAGAAGTAGATGCATGTACAAAAATCCGTACACACACACATACATACATACTTCCGGACATTTTCTACTAATGTGATTTCTCGACATTTTGGAACATTCTAAACCTATTTCCATCAAAATCTCGAAAAATTTTTTTTTCACCATTACAAAGCTTCCTCTATGAGGAAGCAATAATTAACACTCTTTTATATTTAACATAAAGACACATATAATATTGCTCACTCTCACTAATGCTCCACTGTTCCTTCATGATGAGCGAATAATCGTAAACTGGACATTCCTCTGCGACGAGATCGTTAAATGTTCAGCGTAGTAGTACGAACTAATCTCGACTTGGTAAAATAGCAGAAGGTCGAGATAAAAGCTGTCCCCTTCCACATTTTTAGGTACGAGGAAGACGTTCATCGGGTCATCACTTATCTTTACCGGGTCAACAGCGCTGATGACTATATCTCGTTGTCAACAGAAACTCACTGTTATATATATATGTATATTTTATTTCAATATAAAATTTAAAGAAAAATATAGATTGAATCCATTGCATTTATAAAGATCAATCTTGCACGCCATAAGCAAGTCGAAAACAAATCTAGCATAAATTATTAGGAATATCGAATTAATCGCGCGTTGTATTTTTCACTCATTTTTTGATTGTACTATCTGAAATTCATTGTAGTGATCTAATTTGATTGGATTCAAGGAGTTGCAGTAATTTAAATTATCTCGATTATGTTATAACAAGTGATTAAGAGTAAATCTAGCTTTTAGATCAACGTTATATGATTAAAAAACGTTTTTATAAAACGTTATATGATCGTTTTTAAAAAATAAAACCAAAAAATATAAATACATTTTCATTTTTTTAAAATTCTTTGTATATTTTATATTACTTCCGTCTTATAATATATCAAGAATGTAAGTTTAAATATCATATATCACTCCAAAGATTACTTTCTTACGATAACAGAACAGGTGTTCCAATCGAGATGATATCATGAGACAGTGCCGGTTGTATATTTCAAAGAACCAAGTGTAAAATCTCTACACATGTGACTCTGATGAGAATTAAATAAAAAAAGATATAAATAGATATAATTTTTAAAAAGAAAATAATACTTTAAATGCTTCTTATTATAATATAATTCTTATTATAATTCTTATTATATAATTATATAATTCTTATTATAATATATAATTCTTATATAATTCTTATTATAATATAATACATACCTAAGTGCGTATTAAGAAATAAAAACGCTTTTCATAATCATATTAGAAAGAGTTACAGGAATAAAATAAAATAAACTTTATAACAGAATGTATAAAAAACAAGAAAAAAATTTCTTAAAAAATAATATTTCAAAATAATATTTAACATAATACTTAAAAATATAATATATAAAGAAAAGAAGATATCAGTAATCATTATTTGTTTGCGCTTGAACCTTCATTTTCGCTTTCGCACTAATTCTCTATTACTTTCCACAGATTTCTGCTAATATCATCCTAACGGCATGATCTGTAAACAGCTGACACACTGACATGTAATAAACACGTTTTGCCATGAACGCTTGTAACATCGTCTCAACTGTTTATCTCTTCGACCGCCAAATTTCCCTAATCATCAGCTTCGCGTTCGAGAGGGTTCCAGAGAATCGTTACTAGAACACCGAGAGTATAAAATCCTGGGCCCCCTCGGACACAGCATCAGTGTCGCTCTCTGTACTTAACGCACTTGCTATTTTCAAAGTCTTTTAGTGAAGTTTAGAGAAGTGCGGTATTGACACGTTCTCGCCTTTTTTCGAGCGCGCGAGTCTGCAGTGCATATATCCGCGTTTTGCTCGGTGTATCTTGTAAATATTTCGTTTGTTCGAGCCAAATAAAGTGCTCATTTGTGTAAAAAAATGTTATTCTTAATTACGAGTTCTCACAAGTTTGCATTCCCTATTGCGAGCATTATTGCTTTTTTTGATAATACAATCAAATTTATGAGATTGACACTCCGTGCGTTTTATATCTTTTTTAGGGCCGGCACTGCTCTTAGATTTGATAAAAGAAGCCAGTCTGATTAAACTTTATTATTGAAGACGTTGCAGTAATATTCGCAAGTTCTAAAGATGCGACAAATTCAACAACTTGTATATATTTTATTACATCTACAATTTTTCGTCCGCAATGGTAAGTACATACAAGAATTTGAGATACGATAATAAATTTTATACATTCTTATATATTCGCGAAAGTACTTTAAAATAGCTATTATTATACATAAACGTTTCCTTATATAATTAAGCATATATATCAAATATAATATGAAGATTTATATTAAAGCAGAAAATAAAATGTTTTAGTGTTCACATTTAACATCGACATTTTGTGGGAAGAAAATGCAATCGATGCAAACGATACAATGTGGATTAATGAATGGGAATGCAGCTCTAATGATAATTGCACGGCGAAAAGCAGTGTGTGCAGTGATGGTTTGTGTCAATGTGCGCCTGGATATATTTTTGACGCCGATATGACAGCTTGCATTAAAGGTAGTGTTTGTTTTATTAAAACTTTACTGCTTTCCGAATTACTATTGATTTCATATGAACAAAGAAATTATCGCTACTTTTCGCAGTTGCAACTCGATTGTATGATTCATGCGAGGAAACAATCCAGTGTTCGGCTTATCTCTTCATCGGCGCTAAATGTGTGGAAAATGTCTGCGTATGTGGTCCCGGTTACTACTATTTACACGGAAGATGTAACCGATATGTCGGTAAGCAATTTCGTTTTTTCTATTTGTTTTTATTTGTTCCTTCATGTCGTTAATGATGGAAAACAATGTAATTTTTGTTAATACATGTATGTAGGCTTATTCGAGAAATGCAAGCAAAATATCGACTGCTATGTTAACGCTGATTTCGAAGCAAGCACTTGCGATGCAGTTGAAAGAATTTGCAAATGCAATTCTGGCTTTTATCAGCGTGAATATCGCACTTGTCGGAGAGAGGGGAAAGGTAAAAATCATGCTTATAGCGACGATGTTACACGGATAAAATACATAAATTTATGACAATATATTGAACACGATATTGAAGTATTGTGTGTCGTAAAATATTATTTAAAATATTATTAAATATTATTTTAAAATATTATTTAATATTGCTTCCTAGCCATCGGCGACGAATGCACAGTTGATATCGATTGTACTTTCGGCAACGCGACGTGTAATGAGTTCGTATGCGCTGTGAAATCCGATAAAACTATCGAATTTTCATTTGACGACGTATTAACCAAAGGCATTTTGGATGAAGGTTAATATATCAATTATTATAAATAACACATGTACAATAGTACAAATGTAATAAAAATCTAATGATAAATTGATGAAACTATATAAATGTGTTTGTACGTGTGTTTGTACGTGTGATTCTATTAGAAACTCGCGTGGGCAGTGAATGTAAGACCGACGAGGACTGCAGCGTATTGGGAAATGCCATATGCGATCCTACTGGCACATGCCGTTGTGACCGTGCACATTTCGCATCCGATACAGACACCAAATGTATTCCAGGTAATATTAACGTCACAGATACAATTTTGCAGATGATGATATTCAGGCAACTTATGTTGGCAGAACTCGGGGAGCACTGTAAATATACCGACCTCAACTACATCCAGAATTCCATTTGTCGTAAAGGAAGATGGAGTTGTACAAAAGGCACGGTTGCATCTAAAGATAATCGCGAATGCCTTAATGGTAAGTATAATAGCTTTAAGAGTTAAACCGCATACAATTTTGATAAGTCTATTTTCTTATGTTATAGATATGATATTAAATAAATACTGTACATTCATATGAACCGAAACATTCTGAATGCATTAAAATTATATCGATTTTTAATATGTTTACCTTATTCAGCGACAAGAGAGTATATGGGAAATTGCCACCTGGACGAGCAATGTTATATCTTTGGTCCCGATGCTGTGTGCACTAATAATACATGTATATGCAACGAGAATACTTCCCATTATGTAGCGAGTGAACTCTTTTGTTGGGGAAACACGGGAATCGGCAAAACTTGTAAGCAAGACCGAGACTGTTATGTGAAAGATTTCAAAGGCAATCTAACATGCAATGGTACATGCGGTTGTCCTGATGGTTCACGCTTAAGCAAGGACAAAATGACTTGTATAGGACCAACAGGTTAACGATTATCTAATTACTTTTCCATAAAGTTTATTACGTAGTGTTTGACAAAATATTTGTATTAAATCTTAGAACTTGGAGGAGTTTGCGAAATAGACAAAGATTGTGCACAGAGGATTCGGCATTCCGTTTGTAAGAAAAAAGTGTGCTCATGTGCTGAGAACTATTATGAATCACATAAACATTGTTTGGCAGGTAATATCTTATTAATTATTATAAAAATATCAATCTTTTTTAGGGAAAATGGTTTATATATTTCATATTGCCACTTTTATGAACGAAGGAATGATACGTAAATAACACTGTCCGACAAATTTAAACTATTTTTTAAACCACAAACCAAACAAAATTGTTCTATCACGTTTTTGAGAAAATTGGACTTAGAAGTGCTAAAATTAAATGGCATTTATAGTACTTTTGAGCTAAAATAGCACAAAAATGTGACATGATAAAACAATTTCATTAGCAAATTTGTTTTTAGCGACAAAAAATCTATAAAAGTCAACTATTATACTGGCTGATTTATGCAAAAAGTTACAGTTATATACAGTTAGATAAGTTAAAAGAAAAGCTGATTTATACAAAAAGTTACAGTTAAATACAGTTAGATAAGTTAAAAGAAAAGAGCTTAAATCTGAAAGGAGCATAAATAACCTTTTGAGAATAGTCCGCTTATGTTTTGAATAATCACTTGCACATAACAGTTAACAGTATCCAAAAATGCTATTTTTGGCACTTTTAAGTCTAATTTTTTCAAAAACGTAACGTAATAGAGTAATTTTATTTGTGGATTCATTTTAAGCGACAAAAAATCTATAAGAATCGCCTTGTCTGAATCAAGGTCCGTAGATGGACGTGACGACAGCGATGACAACAGGTAAGATCTTTCTATTCTATCTGTGTATTTTGGACCAAAAATGGCGCGACCAATCGCTCAGCTGCTTGCAATGAAATTCACGCACACACAGTAATACCTATAGTATAACGCGCACCAATACATACTCATTCTGGGTCAAAAATGGCGATTATGGGAAGACCTTATCTGTCGTCTCAGTCTATCTACGGACCTTGGTCTGAATCACTTTGTGGTCTAAATTCCGTGTCGGACAATATAATTGATGTAATGCGTAACTAAAATTTAATCATTAAAAGTGACGGGAGTAACATTCATATAATATAGTAAATGAATCTTAGGTATCAATGCTACTTGCATAGCTAACATAAATTGCGTGCCGGAAAATTCTATATGTATTTGGAGGAGATGTTCTTGTAAAATGAATTATGTGGATGTGGCTACTAATTCGTGCATGCCAGGTAAGCATTTGGGTTAGTTTGTTCTTATAAATGAAATATTGCTAAAATTTACATATTTATATTATTGATAATGATAACTTTAATGTTCATATATTCTAACATGTTTCTAGTATCATCGTTTGGCGAGTCTTGTTCACTGGACATTCAGTGTTATAACGTTACAAGGGGCGCGATTTGTGCAACTATTAAGCAGAGCAAAAATGACACCGCAAACATAATGGAATCAAACGTAAACACAAAAAGCAAAGTGTGTACCTGTAGCAAAGAAGACTACTACAGATTTGGAAGATGTTTTAAGAAGAAATGTAAGACAGAGTAATTTATGCTGAGTTGATTTTTTCATAAAAATCGTTTATTAAAATATTTATATTTATATTTTTGCAGTTATCGGTGAAACTTGCACAAATTTGGGCGAATGTTACGAAAACTTCAATGAGAAAAGAATAGTTTGCAGAAACGGGAAATGCGCATGCATTTGGGGCTACAAGAAATTAAATGGCACTGTTTGTGTAAAACATCCGCAATATTTAAAATTTTTTTTAGATAGTAAGTAGCCTTGACTCGCGTCAGTGAATAGAAAAATTGTGTCGCATTTTATTTCCGCCCACGTTAAAGGGAACATAGATTAACGGGAACCTTTCCCAAGTGTGCATAAAACCTTTTTATATGGCAGAATAATGTACTCGCAATTACGAGTCGTGCATTCGCATGTCAGTTCGAGAGCTGTGTTGTAATTTTTGCGATTAGCATCGATAAGACGTGCTTGCAACGACATATCCCATCTGGAACAGACCTTTTGCTCGTTTTTCTAGAAAGCGTGAAAAGCAGTGCTCTGTCGAACATTTCTCGGACACACAGTCTCGGAAATAAGTTTTACTACTACCATGAATTCCGTTATCGCGTAACAATCGATGGCGACAGAAATAATTCTCGCCTTCCCGAGCAACGTTTGACTGATGAAAGCTATTTCTATCGTCATTTACCTTCTCCTATTTTGTCACTATTCAGGCCAACCTGAATAATAAATTGATTAAATTGTGCTTCTTTCCAGGTGGTGCAGCTAACGTCGTGTTCACAGGACTTTTTTCAATCATATTCTTTGTATTTTCTAGTAAATTATTTTAGATTTGAAAAAAGATATAAGACTTTTTGCAATAAGAAAAAGACATTATTTTGTAAATATTTTGTAAAATAAGTATTTTTTGTAAACGAATTGTTGTTTTGTTACGGATAATATGCTTTGGTAGAAAATATGTGGCAAAAGTCAAGAATTTTCGGCCAATTGTTATTTATTCGCAAAATCAACGTATATATATAATATATATGTGCATGTATAAATTATTATAATTATTATTCTGTTATTATGTATTAATTATGTATATATAAAGAAAAATTAAAAGCCATATATATTTGAAAAATTAAAATTAAAAAAATTATTTTAAAAAATAAAAGAGAACAATGCAGGGAATGTTATTTTGCTCATTCTAGTCTATTAATCGTTCTAGTTTATTAATCAGATCACACGTCAGGCAGCTAAGTCCATTATCAATTGTGGTAATGCTACAACGTGATTAAGCTATTTATGTGCGATACAAGCAATCGAAAAATGGAGCTGTACGTAGGGGCAGCGTGTGATTTGAATACCGCCATTTCCGGTCGTAGAGATTGATTAAAAAAAAACTGCGAATTTAAAGTTCCGCCGAACGTATGATAAGGAGACCAAATAGCCGACACGCGAGCCGCGTCGGCCGTACTCATGACCATTTCTACTGAGCGAGCAACACTCGCTTAAAGTAAGCTTTTGATGACGTCGTCGATGTATTTAAGGCATTGTGACGTCATAAAAATGGGGAGAAGAGAGGTCAAGGCATGTTACTCAGATATATATCCTTTATGCGATCGACCAGACGTAGAACTCTTATCAAATTGATAACGTAGACTTTGCGCCATAAATAAAAATAAATAGTTTACAGGAAAATTTTTGTTAACTCTCTTTGTTAACGGATATAATTATTTCTAATTTAACATTTATTGTTAAAAAAAAGCTTGACAATACAAACTTTAAAAAAAACAAATGTACCACATCAATTTATAATAATCTTCTACTTAATCTGTTACATTTTGAATTTTTTCTCTCTCCTGTACTGTCAAGATACAAGTGAATAAAATGTTTTGACGTAGAACTACGTCTTTCTCCGGGATAGGGGGTAACTTCGCGAGCACGGATGCAACGAAAACATGTTACACTTTGAACACTTATATCTTCGCAACTAATAATCGTAGAGTAATAAATAATATCTCATTAGATAGCTTATAGAGTCCTATTTATAATAAAAGTTAAGCTAAATTTCTTGTGATTTTGTTTTGTCGCACGCCGTTTTAATTACGTTTTAAAAACATTGATAATTAGTGAATAGATCGTTGGAAAAGCGATTAAAGGATTGTTGGTATTGAATTTGGTTAGAATTTGGTGTCTAGAGGTATTATTACTTATTCGAATTCGAGGTCTACGTGTCCTAGGGCACCGATGACGAGGTCTAGTTAGTACGCACCGTAGTGTGCTGTGTCTAAGTGCATTAATACTTTGAATTCGATGTCTACGTGTCTCAGGTCGAATTCAAAGTATTAATACCTCTAGACACCAAAAACTACGGAGCGCACTCTCTGGACCTCGTCATCGGCGACCTGGGACACGTATTGAATTTGACGAATTAGAACATCCCAGGTTGCCGATGACGAAGTCCAATTAGTGCGCACTGTAGTTTCTGGTGTCTAGATGTATTAATACTTCGAATTCGATGTCTACGTGTCCCAGATTTGGATTCAAAGTATTAATACATCTAAAAATCGTACAAATCGACGGAGTCAGACGGGCTGCGCAACACGTGCCATGCTACGGACGGAAATTACTATTGCTACTACCACAACAGATCACCCTAGCATGTGATCTTGTAATTGCAGATTTAGAGTAAGAAAATCAAATAAGCTCAGTAGCAACTGAGCCGACAACGTAGAACAACGTAGAACGTCAACTGTCACTATTTCTTGGCATTTTCTCTTTTAATTTGGTCATAACTTTTTTTTTAACAATGGGCAAACGAAAATTTTAGGTGAACAAACGAGGACAAATCGTGGACAATCGTATCACGCTTAGAAATTAATGAAAAATGTTCATGAGGGTGCTGATGTTAAATTTTTTCCTATTTTTTAATTTGGACATAACTTTTTTTTGAACGATGGGCAAACAAAAATTTTGGGTGGACAAACGTGGACAAATCGTGGACAAACAAATGCCACCTGAATTTTATAAAAATTTGCATTTCGGGGTGCTTATGAACATTTTTCATTAATTTCTGAGCGTGATATGATTGTCCACGATTTGTCCACGCTTGTCCACCCAAAATTTTCGTTTGCCCATTGTTAAAAAAAAAGTTATGACCAAATTAAAAGAGAAAGTGCTAAGAAATAGTGACAGTTGACGTAGTTCTACATTGTTGGTTGCGGCTTAGTTGCTATTGAGCCCCTTTGATTTTTTTCTCTAAAATTTACAATCCAATAAACACATTAGAATAACAGTGATGGTCTTTTTCAAAAAAATGTAAGAAAATAGAATAACAGATAATGTAATATATAACGTTATTATTTTAACGATTTAAAATTGTTGAGACGACACATTATCTGTGAAAATTTTGTCAAAGGACACTAAAAATTAAGAGAAATGTTCAAAAGATTTTCAAATCACGTCTGCAAGTTTAGAAGAATTCTTTAAATGTATTTTGGATATGTTTTGGGCTTCTATATTACTTGGATATTGCTTTCATCGCATTTTTAGCTACGATACGTCTTAAGATTGCCATCAAACAGGGTCCGCGTGTAATTTATACCCAATTTAAGCATCAACTTTAATTTATGAACCCATCTCGTTTGTCATCAAGTACTAAATCATCGGTTGGCCTCAGTATGGCCATATAGTTCACATGCCGGAGCTTTTGTTCCTTGCAGTTGTACTATAGCTAATTCAATGCCTATTCAATGCTGTATGTAGTAATGAAACATGCATTTCACCAATGTACGGGGCTACATTGACAACATCAAATATTAATGTTCCTTTATCAAGGATCTCAAGATTGACGATTGCCAACAAAGGCGAAGTTTTCGCCACAGATTGCTAACGAGCGTTGTACTTTATCGCCCGGCGGAAATTAGTTAAAGGAAATTGTACTATACAAGATATTCTAACTTTTCGTTCTTTCTACATTCTCTGCGTATATAATGTTTCTTTTTTTTAATTCATAAATTCTAACAATATCAAAGGCTACTGCCATTGTTAAAGAAAGAAAGAATTTTATCATGTAATAAATTGTAAGACGACCTAACTGGCAAGAGATGGTATTCTATTTATCACTACGTATCAGCCATACGGATTGTGATCCTCTACGAGTAATAAATTTAATATAAATAATGTTAAAACATCTATAAGATTCTTCCCCTCCCCC
>NJRL01000161.1:139423-168960 GCA_003063815.1 Aphaenogaster rudis
AGGTGTATAATAACCAGAAACATTAATTTTCCTAAATTGCCAGTAAATAATTAACATATAATAAATTGTAAGACAACCTAACTGGCAAAAGATGGTATTCTATTTATCACTACATATCAACCATACGGATTGTGGTCCTCTACGAATAATAAATTTAATATAAATAATGCTAATGTTTAATATAAATAATATAAATATAAGTAATAAAATTAATATAAATAATGCTAAAATATTAGCATTATTTATATTAAATTTATTACTCGTAGAGAACCACAATCCGTATGGCTGATACGTAGTGATAAATAGAATACTATCTCTTGCCAGTTAGGTCGTCTTAAAATTTTTAGCATTATTTATACTGCGTGCATCGTTGACATTACAATTTGAATAGCGTTCTGCGAACAACCTCGTGATCTTTCGTACCCTTCCATACTTGTGCGCAATCTGCATTTATATGACCTAAGCGAAATTACCACCTGCGCTATGCAATACAGATACGAAATCAGATTAAGGAAAATTATTTCTAACGATCGCAATAATAAACTATGCACTATTAGTTTGATGATTATCTACTTAGATAGATTACTATCTCTTCTTAATTCAATCAATTTAATTACTTTTTCCTTAATTAATTTAATTTTTTGTTTTTATTTTTAGCGTATTTTTATAATTAATGTATATAGATAAATACTGAAAAGAGTTTAACTTTAGTAATTATTTTAAAATTGTTGCTTGTCTTAATTCTATTTGTATTAACTCCTAATCTGCCTGTTATTGATTTTGCAATATTTGTTTGACGATTAACTACTTAGATAGATTACTATCTCTCCTTAATTTAATTGCTGCTGAAAATGATAATGACAACATTTCACTTTACTCAAATATTACTAGCGTATTTTTGTAATTAATGTTCATAAATATTGGAAAAACTTTAACTTTAGTAATCATCTTAATATTGTTGTCTGTCTTAATTGTATTTATACTAACTTACAATGTGCCTGTTACGAAAGCTATTTGCTAAGCGGAAATGTCATGCACAAAATTGAATAGCGGAATATGGATTGCAAATGATAATAAATAACAGAATAGTTGTCAATCTATCACAAAGACGGAACAAAAGTATATTCACACGCTAGGACCAGGATTCGATTATGTAATTCAGTTATGTAACTGACATACCGAGATAATGTCAATCGATCATAGTAACTTGGCGCAAAGATAAAGACAGTGGGCGTCGGAATCGATATAAAGTCATGTAAAATGTTTACACGGTTTCAAATTGCTTTGTACTGTTGCCAGTAAATCAATTATACAACCAAATTTTGTATATTACATATTAATTAAACATATATATCTTTATCTAAAAGTTTTAATTTAATATTTTAGATCAATTTTTTAATACAGTGATTTATAAGTAATATTTAACATTATTAAAAATTCCGAAGTACAAGTTCCAAAAAACTTTTTTATTATTAACATGCATTCATGCATGGATTATGCATTTATCATATATTCTATTAAACAAAACTTTCTTAATTATTTCATGTTTTAATGCTTTCTTTATAATAATCGAATAAAACTCAAAATTAATCAGTTGCTTTAGAAGTACTTTTCGTAAGTGAATATATTGTCGTAGACACAAACACGAAAGTTCAAAGATATAAACCCCTTGACTTCGTACTCACAATCAGTATTCTTATCGCATAGATGTATCTATCACAAGAAATCGAGCCGTTTATAAATCTCCATAAGGTGATTTGATATCGGATACGGTATACAAATGCTTCTCTCTATCAGCCAAAATGTTCCCTCGTTTTACCCGTTATTCGCGCGCAAGCTAACGAAGGGATGCGAAAGGTCACACGCCAACCAGATGGACAGCCGATAGAGGCTCGACCTGGCTTCTTTCTTCGTAAAATAGGTCAGAACTCGCTCACGCGGATAAGAAGTGACGCTACCACGAAGATCGTGGGCACGGAATTTGAAGTTTCAGTACGCGGTTAAACTCAATCTTGAATTTTCTAGCATTCTTCGGCGGGTGCCCTCGTACAGATTTATACTCAAAAATTATATTCGTAAACAGTATAACGTTGCAAATAACTACACAGACAAGAGAATGATTTAAATAAAACAGCAAAACATTTCGCAAATAATCATATCTTTAATTGTTTGACAGTAACAAAGTGCATAAATATTTTTAAAAAGTAAGAAAGTTGAAACTCAAAATTATCAATTTTTATTGTCAATTGTTTTTAATAATGTTGATTGGATCCTTTGTTATATATTATTTCGTAGCGTAAGCAATTGTAATTAAAAAAATAATATACAATAGAGTTGGGCACCATTTAAAATAGTTACAATAATCAATAATTTTATTTGTTAAAAACAAATTCTTTTATAATATTGTCTTCAAAAAATAAATCTTAATTTCAATGGCGTCTGATAAAGATTATTCTTAATATGTATAATATACTTCAGTAACACAACAATCAGAGTGATTACAATTTATAATTCATAGAATAGTTATAATATTCTTTCGCTCGCGACTTCTATGAAAACAGTTAAAAAGCGTAGCCAAGCATTACAATCTCTACAGGCACGTTGATATTATCTACAAGTCACAAAGAAATCGCAGCGCGCGAAGTTGACGCAGAGGTCACAATTTGGTTTAATAAGTTCGCGTTTCTCGCGCTGCGAAATGTTCTCGCCTGTGCATAAGCGTCGCGGGGATTAATGCGGGAAGAAAATTACGGACGGACAGAGATCTGATACTGCGGCCCGTCGCAACCACGTAATTCGCCACGTAATTTCAGGCCGAGTTGCACAGGCTCGCGCCGATCTAGGACGCCGTAGAAAGTTCGTGTCTGATATCGTTTCGCACACCCGTGACGAAAATCGTCGCTGAGAAAGACGTCAGCGCCGAGGAATTTAAAGGGCCGGTGCAATTTGCGCCATGCTGCGAGCGCCTTGGGTGAGCATAAATCCTCGACTTCGGTTCCGTGCTCACTCGCGTCCGAGGGAGGTAACGCGGAACGCGCGTCGTGGACTCGTGGATTGTGTCGCAGCGATTTTCTTGCTACTCGCGTATACATATCGGATCGCGTGTCCGACATTACCCGCCCTTATGTGTCATGCGTTATATGGTGCTAACGGAGGCCAAGGTCGCGCGGCCGACCAGACGCAAGGCTACGCAACGATCCATCGAGGAAATCGGTTTCAAACTTCTCGATTAAGTCGGAACGCATTTATCGGAGAAGACATCGGTAAAATAACCTCAAAGAATTATATCTGTGTTATAAAATTATTCTATATACGCGATACGTGTGAAAAAAGATGTAGAATAATTTTCTCCTGTGCCTTTTATATATGTAGGTAATGCCGTTGAGAAAGTAGTTTGTTCCGATATTTTTATGCATTGCGATTGCAATCTCTTATATCATACTTTTTTACTACAGATTTAATTTATGGAACTTGATTTTGTTCGAGCACGATAAAATTAACTGAAATAAATTATAAAACGCAACTTTTACGAACTACGTGAATTTACACCTATTAATATCGACGATTTCGTAATTTAATTAGATCTTACAGATATGCTGATAACTTATCACATGATATTATACAGAGAGCATGAACGTTGTGGAAGGAACGGTTTCGTTTAAGTGTTCGTTAAACTTGCGCACTTTTCTTATCAGATTCCAGCGGGGCTGCCGCAAAATGTGACGCCCGATCGTATCTGCGGAATAAGTGTTTTTTTAACGCGCATGCCTGACAGCATCCCATATTTATATGTATATCGCAGCGTATTTTATTTTTACGTTTCATAAAATGGCGTTCGCTGCCAGCAATTGCTATTTAAATGAATTTCATATACCAGACACGCAGTGTGGCTCGGAATTCTTGTGAATTTATTAGCATCTATTTATGACGAAAAAATTTATACATAACAAAAGACGCGAGGGAGAAATAAGGCGTCGCGCGTCGTTCCCGATTGTGGCCGAGTTATCTTCTTGCGATGACCCCGTTATAAGCAACCGTGCTCGATTAAATATTACTTTCCATCTCCCACGAGGCATGCGATTATTATTAGGTACGTAATATCCAACTTTTTTTAGCGTTTAAATGGTATCAATGCGATGAAATAAGTCACGTAAAGCTGTTCATGACTGTCATATGTTTCACGAAGGTTGACATAAATATGCGCATTTATTATCGCAACGCAATTTAAAAATCGCGTAGTTTTACCGACATGCACGATGCATATTTCGACGTTTTATTTCGCGAAAATGTGTGAGAAAGAAGTCCGTATTGCCATCTATCAAAGGAATCGCAAACTTACTGTTTCAGCGATTCATTCGTACAAATACAGTTTTCAATAGTGTTAACATTACACAAAATTATTTAACATTTTATTAAATGCTATCATAGCCAGTGACATTTATAAAACATATTTATTTTTACTTATAAAAGCTATTTCTATTATAAGCCAAGTGCAAAAATATTATTATTAAGTATAAAAATTTCTTATTGATGTAAAGTTATAAACAATCTCCTTCTTAATATCAAATTTAATTATGCATTACAGGCGAAATTTAATTAAGGATATACAAATTTTATCTGACATACTGTTCTGATATTTTCCTGATATTAATTTCATACGTGACATCTGAAGATATAGCATCCTTGTGTGTACATGCCCTGCAGGTTGCATGTTCATGTATATAGAACTTCCTGCACTTCCCGTATCATTTTACTTTACAACATGCAACACGTAGAGAATCCAATTTGGACATTGGCCAGAAATTTTCCTTCTCGAAGCTCGAATACACGCTCATCTCTTGGAACCAATGCGATTACCATTTGCTGATATCTAAGCTGATCTGTTCGAAAATTTGTAGAGAGTAACGAATCGTTCCGCGAAAGTTCGCCCCGATGAAGAAAGAGTTTCTTCCCTTCTTCCTTTCTAATATTTTACCGTTGAATTTATCTATGATTTGATATATGCTCGCGATATATTTAAATTTCCATAATTTTAAAAATATCAAAGTACACACAGAGAGATACATGTAAAATTAAAATTTCTAGAATCTAAATTTTTAATTTTGAATTGTAATTTTTTAATTTTATATATTCTAAACTTTAGAATTTTTAAATTCAGATACTAAAATTTATACATATACAAATAAATAAATTTTTAATCATGAACTTAACTGTAATCTATTGAGAAATAAATGGCACGCGTAGCTGTGTTCTTCTAATATAATATTATATAACAAAAATATATATAATATAGTAATTTTTCAAACATTTATTTATACTTCTGAGGCTAAATTTTAGAATACTTCAAATACTCATAATAAAATATATAAAAAATTAATGTAACGTAACATGTATAAATACATGTGTTTAATTATATAAATTGTATAAATCTTTTTTGTAGAATATTATATTGTAAAAGGACGTCCGTATGAAATTGTATATTCATCATATTTTACTGCAATGTATTCTCATCTGTGTATTTATAAGGAGTTACAACGAAAATGCATTAACTTAAGCAACAAGGTGCAAGCATTTTGTACGTCTACCGTATTAACTAAGGGTAGCTCCAGGCAAAGGGCGAATCGGGACCGAAGGGCGCGATCCGTCCGAGGGGTTGATGCGTAAAGGAGGAATATACGGTTTACCAGCTAGCGACGCCAGTATCGATCAGCCGCACACGCGTGTAATTCAGCGGCGTCTGGATATTCGACGACGATTCCCCCATGATTATCTATCCAGTCTATACTTTCATTTAGAAAAGGATACAATGCCAAAAATATGATTAAAAAATATTTTACTAGCGAATACAATAGCATATCATATGTCTTCTTAAAAATTTAAAATACTCCAAAAATATATTTTTACCAAAACAATGAAAAATATAATTTAAAAAACAGACTTTTTATAATTATTTAATATATCAAAACTGTAGAATAGTATTTTACTTATGAGAGTGCACAAAATATTGTACTTTTTATCATTAAATAACATTGAGTATATAACATACATATATCTGCTCAGAGATAAATAAAAAGTATGACGCAGCCATTATCAAGCAAATTTATCTATACTAAAAAAGAAATATGATAAATATTTAAGTAAGCTCTTTCTTTAGTCTTATCGGAAAATACGAATATAATTCAAGGAACGTTAGTGACATATATTAAGCATATCAGCCAATTTAAGAATACATTTAATATAGTTTTCATAAAAATATATATTATAGAAATTTTTATTTTATATTTTTAGATTTATATATATTTCATTTTTAGATTTTGCAAATTTGAAGAATTTTTATTATTTATTAATTTTTATTGATTTCTGAACTGTATGCTTGATTTTGTTTTATTTTTCAGCGTTAAAAAATAACTGTTATTTTACTTACCAATAACCAATAGCGATATCAACTAGTCCTTTCATTTATTTAGAGTATTTAAATAAACAAGTATCTTCATGAATATTTGAACACTTCCCGCTAATATATTTTTCCTTATTATTTTAATCGACACTTCTTATAATTGCGTACTCCTTACGAGCTAAAAAACCACATTTATTTATTTTGTGTTACCAAAATCTATGGAATATTTTATTTATTCTAGCACGCAAGAACCCGTATAAATTTGTGACGTGATATATGAATCGTCAAGAATATGTTACTGATATTTTTTTAGAAAAGCAGAGTCGAGTTTAGGTTCACTCTTAATGCAAATATGTACTATCGGCTGAAACGTTGATTTGACGGGCAAAACACGTCCTTCATACCCTCCGGTCAGAGGTAATTTTATTGGTAAACGGCCGTCTATCATCCATGACAGTTTGACATAAACGTGCATCGTTGAAAGATCATACGCGTATGATAGTCTACGTTCGCTATTATTGCGCGTTTGAAAAATAAGAACGTGTTATGAACGTTTGGGAGTAGAAAAACACCGGACAAACAAAAACGGGAAGGGCGTAAATCGCAATGGAAAAAAGAAGAATCCCCGAGTCGCTGAGCTCCAATCTGCATGGATTATTGGGTTCAAAAGGCTTAATGCACAAAGGCCGCCCAAGGCTACTGGTTGCAGGAAAAGCGAATGTCGGAAAAGCGGAAAAAAGCATGTGTCGCGTCTCCAGAATGAAAAGATGTGCATTAACTTTTGAACTATCAGAATTTAATTTTAAAGACAAGAAAAGCTCGCGTGAGATCGATCGCCGGAAGTGTCGTGAATGCCTTCGGCTTGTAGCAATCTCGGTTATTGCTTCATTTCTGTAAAGCAACGGATGTCGACTCGATAAAGAAGATTAAAGGGCTGCAATCCTCGGTGTACATATTCAGAAATATCGTTCTTATATCATTCATGTTTGCACTGAAACAATCAATCATCGTAGTGCTATGTATAAATCGCACCGTGACGCACGTTCTATGTATTTATTTGTAAATATGCTCTATATAGCTACGTACATTAAATCATAATGCATACAGAAAGAAATTTACGGAATGTGATATTTAGTACGTGTTATCAAAAAAAGCTAATAATGTGCGAAATACTTATTAATAATGAATATATTAACAAAAAAATCTCTGATTCTTATTAATAATAAATTTTTTTATCAGCGAGAAACATTATTAGAATATCATTATTTCTTGTTATTTATTCATTTAAGCGTGTTTGAAATATTTGTTATATATCGAAAGAAATTTTGGGCACATAGTAAATTGCTTTATCCTAATACTGTATTTTTCCCCGTATCAAACACGTTGTCATCTATTTCCGGCACGATCGTGCACGCTTCAAATGGGTTGGGCGTAGGCTGTGGTATTCCTCCTGGGGCTTGCAATTCCCAAATGTAATTTCTCGTGCTTTCAGAATAGAAAAGAGAGTCCTAAACGAATACGAGAAGTGCAGCTTATTTTTAAATAATTGTAGAAAAGGCGGAAAAATGCGAGTAAAATCTAATTAATGTTTGTTTATTTTTAACAAATGTTATTTCTTTCTGTTGGCATTTAAAAATTAAATTTAGTATAATTGAAAAAGGCAATATAATTGAAGATCTTTTCAATTCTTTTTGGTATTTTTTTCACATTTTTTGTCAGGTAGCATTAAAATCTCTCATGTAATATCACATTGTATTTTGATTTAAAACGACTGCCATTCGCAATGCAGTGCATTATGAGTCATATTTATCTGCCACTTGCAATTTCTTCTATTTATTAATAATATAATTTTAATGAGACAATTCTTATTGTTATAAACATGTCTTTGTTGCATAAAAAAATTAGATAGTTTCATTAGAAACGTTAACAAACTTTCCTCTAAATTTTACATATAGAAATTCTTTTAGATCAACAGATTATTATATGGCGTCACATCAATATATTTCGAGATCTTTAAGAATATATCTTAAAGAATACAATATACTATATATATATATAGAAATATACATATATAGATGTATTAATTGAAACAATGGAAGATTTATTTTTGCTTTTTCTAGGTAATTTTGCAAATGTAGGTATAGAGTATCCACAGTATATTTTATTATAAATTATTTTTTTACAAAAAATATTTATTTCCAATTTATTATTTAAAACATAATTTAATAAATTGTTAACTTTAAATATATATTGAATTTTTTATTAAATTTGTAAAAGTCCGATTCCGCCTTGATATTTCTGTTCTGTTATCTAAACAAATCAAAAGATAAAGTTAACTAATTAATCATATTGCTTCTATTTTTACGTATATTATATCAGGAAGGTATCTATTGATTACTTTTATTGTGTCAGTTTATAATAAAAATTGATTGAAAAGAACAGATAAATAAGAGACTTTAGACAAATCAACGTGCAAAAGAATGCCAATTTTATGAAATGCACTCACAGTTATTAATTTTTGTAAACACATTTTTTATTAAATTATAGCAACATAATTTAAATACTTACGTTTTTCTTCATTTCTAGTAACAATTATATTTCATTTCTCCATGCATTCGCTTCAGTGATGATGATGATCGTCTTCGACTTTTTCTGATCCCGGTTTGTAGGTACAAAAGAATGTTATGCACCAAATGCAGAAGAGCAGTAATAGTAGCAACCACGATATGGAATTAAATCTGTCCCATCCAAGAATAATATGACGGGCTGATTTAAATTGATTCTCCTTGGATCGTGAACAACAAATTTCTGCGCTACTCCGATTGTCCGCCATCGTGTCGAATGCTCTTATGTTATCCGACGAGTGATGAAATATTCGACGAATTGACTTACGTCTGTTTGCTTGATAAACCAAAACCAGTAACCGACACCAGTAACAAATGAAATGAATGTGGCTGTTACTAACTTAGATTAGATTAGATAACGTTTCTTAGCAATTTTCAATTTCCTGCGAATATGACACATATCTACTGATTAAAGTACAGAAATAAATTAAATTATTAATCTGGATCTTGTTTGTAGCCAGATACAAATAATTAATTTCTAACAATGTTTGTTGCTAGATTTTATTTGACACGAGACCTCCTTTTGCTGAATAAAAAAATTATTGTATCAATTAATTACAAAAGATATAATTTATACAGGTATACATACACATATAAACATAGCAGAATATTATACATGTTATTAACCGATTATTTGAAAAGAATAAATACTTAGTTAATTAATGCATTTTATATATAATTGAAAAATCGTCAACTTCAGTATTTAAAAAAATATATTTACGAACAACAATCTGTATTATCATTATTAGATTTGTCCCATGAAAATAACCAATATCCGAAAGCTGTTCCAACTCCAATAGCGATGCAGAGCCAATAGTTGTACGTCATAAAAATAAACATGAGAAAATAGCCGAGCACTACTTGGATCACGTGCAAAAGCGTTTGAAAGAAATGCACTCCGGAAAACAATAATGCACTGTAATAATAAACAACGTGGTAAAATTGTAGGCACTACAGAAATCATAAGAACCGTTCACACGTACTTTCTCGTTTTCTTCTGCTGATTCTTCCTGAGGAACGTCGTGCGCGCGAAGAGATACTCACTGCAATACACGAGTACGTAACTGCTGATTGCTCGCATTTTACGCGTTTTAATAAATATTTACTCACCGATAAGATTTTAGCCCTTCATACAAAGCGCATAGAAGAATGACGCCGATTGCGGAACCGACCATTCCCTGCGCATTATCTATGCGCCAGCCTTCAAACAGAATAGTTTCCATAAAGCCGCCATGAAATGACATCTGCAAAGTGCGCGAATGTTGTAATTACAATAATTACGAATATAACGAGGAAAGGACGTGACGAAGATCCCAAGTCGCATCACCAACACTTACTCCATGCATCTTGTCTTAAGATATCACTGTTAGATACTTTCGTAAAAGACAGCGCGCGTCTTATGATATCGTCGTGTAGAAATAAACTTTGTCAGACGGTTAGAGCTGTATCTTTATCAAAGATATCTTATCTCATACTTATACTCGTGAAAGAAGTTCAAGTTGACTCAAAAAAGAATCTATTTGATATAATGCATATTATTTAACGATTTTGTTAATTTTTTCATCTAATTTGAAATTAAATTTAGCTTAAACATTTATTATCAAATTTTAAAAAAGTTTTTAATTAATTAATATAAAATATAAATAAAATTATATAATAATAATAGAAATACAAGAAAATCTGTCGAGAGAGAGAGAGAGTATTAAATTATATATATTTTTAAAATTGTTCACAAATTGTATTCAATTTTGCAAAGATAGCACAAAAAGTTATTTACTTTTGCATCTCTATAATAGCGTGCTATGCAACCAACACCCTTTTTTGCACAAGAGAAAGGTTGTATCATCTCGGGAGAAATCGTAAAGAATTCGATATATCCACAAAAGTCAAATATTTTATTTTTATATCAGCTTTCCTTCACTCGGTGGCAGTCTTAAAATGTATATAGCGTCACCAGCTGCGTACTGTGTAGTTACTGATTCAAAGAAAACAGGTAAAAAGAAAGCATCTGTCTCATCGCGAAGAAAAGTTTTGCTTAAAAGAAAAGTTTTTACTTAAAAGGTACTGGTTAATAAATAATGTTTAACAGAAATATCATAAAAATTATTCCACAAAGAAAACTTCGCAGGAATTGCGTATTATAGAAGCCTAGACTCACGAAAACAGCGAGAAACTCGAAGAGAACACATATGTTGCGACATTTTGCGCAACACATTTTTAGAAATCCTTAGAGATTTTCAAAGATATGCAATTTAATTCTATTATTAACAAATTTGAACAATTAAAATTATTAACCAAGTTTCATTGCTGCTATTAATGCTTTTATGAATAAGTCCCGAATAAATTTAAATTTCAAATTGAAACGTAATCATGTGCGCATGATTCGCGTTGGTAACGCCTATTTACACACGTCGGACGTCGAAATCGACTTGCGAACTCGGTCGCGACGGCGATTATATAATATCGCGATCGCCGGTGAGCCAAATCCTGGTTCGCAATTGTGAAAGGGCCAAAGAGTCCTAGATGTTAAGTAAATCGATTTCTCTCGTTTCTCTCCCTCTTTCTCGCCGACTTTCTCCCCTATTCAGTTGCATACGCCGCCACCACCACCACCACCCTTGCCGCCCGACGATCAGCCAAGATGCCCAGCCTGCGTGAACGAGACGGGCGCAACCTGTGGCTGATCCTGACCGGCGCGCCTCCCTCCGGAAATTCTGCCACGCTCTCAATCCTCAAAGCACTTCTACTCAGTGCCATTCTCACCGTGCGACCGTTTGCATCGTCAACCTCTCGCCGAGGAAAACCCCGGCCCGCCGTGCACGACCTGCGGATCGTCATCGGCGGCTACGGCAATGCGCGTCGGATGCAGGTGTATCGTTGATGCAACGAGAGACAAATCGCGCACGGAGCGCCGCGACGCAACCCTCCGGGGGTGACCATGAGCGTGCCGGCTTACCGAGCTGTCATGGTGAAAATTTAGTCCTGACGATGCGGCGATTGCGAGCTTAACAAATTGTCTGCATGCATACTGCGAACCGTCACGAGGTGCCAAAAATGTGCGGACGCTGTCGAGAAAGGGGAGAACGTCTAGACCGCGAGTGAAAGAGGACTGCGTTTATTGATGAAGGATGCGCGATTAGCGACCGTCCGTGATTAGCCGTGATCAACAACGACCGGTGAGGAATATCCTCTCAAGAAACAAATGCCGGATATATTGCTGATCGATGTTGAATACGATTAGAGAAAGGTGAGTGTTTCTTTCCTCTGAAAATCTGATTTAATATCATTTAATCACAATTGCAAGCGAGAAACAGAAAGTCGCAATGTTACGAAATTAGTAACTACATAGAGATACGATAGGTACTCACCGTGAGAACTGGTCAGTAAAACGTTATTATAGACTCCGAATTGTCTACATTTCTCCCCTATTCATATTAGATATCAGCATCTCGCTCATTAGCATTTTCATTCAGACGTATCCCTTGTCAAATGATCGGGTAGGGTCAATGTTCTGTCACGAGGTGCTCTGTTCGCATGCTCTCCAACGCATATACACGCAGGGGTGTGTATTTCCGTACGCAGCATCTAATAAAATTGAAATAGATTCTAATTCGGCATTAATTTGTTTTTTTCAATTTTCTTATTTCTGTTAAATTTTACAAAATAGATTTTTGTTCGGCGTTTATTTCTTTACATTTTGCAACAAGAAACTAAAAAATTAAAAC
This sequence comes from Aphaenogaster rudis, assembly GCA_003063815.1. Taxonomy (NCBI): domain Eukaryota; kingdom Metazoa; phylum Arthropoda; class Insecta; order Hymenoptera; family Formicidae; genus Aphaenogaster; species Aphaenogaster rudis. The sequence goes on from NJRL01000161.1 coordinate 152,170, forward strand.
AAAATGTTTATTAAATGTGATGCACAGATCTAATAACAGATAACAAATGCAAAATTGCGAATTAAGACACAATAAGACACAATATTCTATGAAGATATTTATAGGATTATTATTATATTTATAAAATATACAAGTAAAAATTTATGTACATTTAATTAGCTTTTGTATTATAGACAAAATATATATAAGTAATATTCTTAAATGTTCTATTAGACAGAAAGATTCTATTAATTGACAATATTAATTAATTTTATTATTTTCAAAAATGTCGTTTGTGACTAACAAAAGAAACATAAGATTGTTTATTTAATCTAATATTATAGTGATTATTTTAATCTAAGCTTTCAATTTTTAATTAAAAATGATATAGATGCACACGGAGAAAATTTTATATTAAAAATTACTATGTATGGCAGTAGCCGTGGACCATTGCTGGAATTATAAAAATTTTTACTATGTTATTATATTAATAATTATTAAACTCTTTTGTGAAAACATAGTAAAAATTTTTATAATTCCAGCATGGTCCACGGCTACTGCTATACATAGTAATTTTTAATATAAAATTTTCTCCGTGCATGCACGAGAGAATTAGAAAAACATCATCAATAAAACATATGTTTCGCTAAATATATTTTTTCTCATGATAATTATTTCCTGAGACCTTCTAGAATACAGATTATAATACTATAATATTATATATACGATGCATTATTCTAGAAAAAATCTCCTATCAAAAAATCACGCGCATAACAAGTCGGATGAAAGCCATTATCGTTGCATACGCATCGTTTGGTTGGCATAAGTCGGAGTATAATTTCTTTTACGCGTATAGGCCTTGAACATTGATACTGTATCGTACGTCCATCTATGACAATAATCATACGATAACAACTGACAATTCTAAATACTCATTCTTCATTTGCATGTATTTCCGCGCAAATAAGCACCATAATTGCATTTTATTTGCTCATTATGCGATTAAATGCTAAGCATGTAACGATTCGATATAAATAACGCTTAATGCTGTAGATTATGGAAGCTATGCTCCGATATTTATACAAAGAAAAACACAGCCAATAAAAGAACAAGCCGTTCTAACATAATAAAAATTATAGCGAAGTATATACAAAAACATGTTATTTAATAACGTGACATAGGTAAAATTTATTAAAGTTGCAAAAAAGCACTTTGTAAAACGTTTTATTGTAAATATTCTTCTCATTACTTCTGGCTCTTTTATTATGAATAGATATTCATTCTGAAAGTATTGATCCAACAGTGAAGCTTGACGAGAATAACTCTTACTACTTCTATTAATATCTCTTTTGAACCACAACCTTATTAGACTTGAATAAGGAAATTATAATCACACACATAATATTCAATTATGTTGCAGATATAAATTAGTTGGTGCAGCGACTTTTGGCAAAGAAAAAACATATCGTCATATTTAATCAACGACATGAGATACGAAAGAGAAGACTGATTAACCGCTGTCTATAATTTCTAAAAGTACATCTCATGAGCTTCTTAACTTGTAATTATTCAACCTCGCATCATATAAAGACACATACGTTCGATTCATAGAGAAAAGACAAAACCTTCGAATAGCGACGTCAGAGTATATCTTTCTACTGTGAATCAACATAAGATCATGTACGAAGAAAATATGTAAAATACTTTAAATTAATTTTTATTAATTGATGTGCACTACCTCGAGAAAGGCAAGTCCGATCGCAGATCACGTTTGTCGACCATTTTTATACGAGATCTTTTACTGCGACCGAATAAAGCTGATCGTTCATGCCGGTAAATGCAACATATCGTAATATCGGGACCAATGCGAATGCTGTCGACATAAAATACTCGTGCGTGTACTATACCGATGTAGAAACTTAACCGAGTCACGACCACCGAGAGAGTAGCTCAATATAATTTTCGACATGAACATTACATCCAGTATAGGAAAAGAGCGATCGATACCATCGTAAGACGGGGATGTCTAAAGATGGCAGAGGGTCTACGTCTCCGACGTTTATTTTTCGAGTGTACGATATAAAGTAGTGATAATTTGCAAGACGGCAATCAGCAGCAAATTCGAAGCATGTCACTCGATAAACAAAGCGCCTTAGAAACAAAAGAGAAAGTTTCTTCCGCGCGTAACTCCGACTTTGCCGAATAAAAGGTCGATCGGGGTAGAAGGGAAAGTAGAAAAGTGAAAATAAAATGCCGAAAGGAAGTCCAGGAAAGGATAGCAGCGAGAATATCCAATTGGAGCCTTTGTCTAGGACGCCTAGACGAAACCAATCCGACTCTGCAGAAATAGATGCAAAGGCACCGTTAAGACATGCCGCAAGAAAGACGTGCGATTCAGGTATTTATAAAAATTTGTTATGTTTCATTAAATGTTTATTACATATCATATTACATATCATGTTTCATTAAATGTTTATTACATAAAGTATATATATATGCTAGACATGCTTATATAAATTGTATTATGCAAAAAAAATACAGAATGTAACACAATCGATAAAAAGATAATATTTAATGAAAAAACAAAAGCGTACAATAAATTTTATTGATCGGCTGCGTAGTTCTTGCGAGAAATTATTTTTAGGTAGAAAGTAATGTGCGCGCGCGTCTTCATTGATTATACAGGATTTATATCGTAACGATCCGCACGATATTTGGGGTATTTACTTAGATTGTGTGAGCTCAGATGGCTCTTGTGGCTTCATGTTATTCAAATTTAATAAACTCCGTCTAAACGTGAATACTACTTAGGTAGATGTTTGAGATAGTGCTCCCTTGATTCTCGCGTGACCACATAGATTGGCATACATTTAAAATTTGCAACTTGATGCCCTTCGTGACTTGCTCGCGATACAAATCTAACTTAAGAAACTCTAAAGATAGGTATTGCGCCAGACGGAAGAAAGCTTTCGAATTTACGATCTTCATAGTAGTTTAATACATCTCAATTTCTTCTCTTATTTATCGCGCGCGTTCAGCTGATTACCGGAAGACGCACTATAGTACGTGTTTCGAAGCTAAACCGACCAGGGAAAAGGTCGGCGTTTATAACGCCGATCCTTTCGGGACACGTAACTTCGACGAACATATTGCAGTCGGAAAGCGCATGAATGTTTCAATGCGTTTCGCCCAGCGTCGGAATCCGTTTGACCAGATACGACATATATTTTGAAGCAACGTGAGATTCACTGCGACCACGGGAAATATCTGAATAATTTGTGTTATACAACTTCTATCTTTTTCGCAGTCAAAAGAGTCTCGTTGGAACAGCAGGGACAAAATGTAAAGGGTCATAAGTTCAAAAGTTCAGCCATTTATATAAGCATTCCTTTTCTATTCATATTCATCAGTATCAAAATTAGTCTGTGCATTATTAGCTCTTTGTCGATTCGCAGATAAATTTACGAACAATTCTCTTGGAAACGTTTCATATGAAAATTTAATTTACGAAAGTATAATTATAGTCTTGTTTAAAATTAAATTTAGTAAATTTTTTTATTTACGTTTTTCTTCAAAATTGAATTAAATCTATATCAATAAAAATCATATTACTTTTTTAAAGACGTTTAACTTTTTTTACTATCTGAATTAAAATTTCTGTCAAATTAAATCGCAACAGAGTTCATCACAAAAATTTTCTTCCGTCAGTAGAAGCACGAATGTCATTTCGCAAATGAATGTAATGTGATTATCAGAGGGGCTGGGTGGAGAAAAGAAAATCGATATGGTACCCCTCGAATAAACTCTGATCCATTCGCAATTCGCCAGCGATTCTGATCTTAAAAGGGTCAGATCTCATGTAGAACATACATTTGCTTTCTATTTATACGCTGGAAACAGCATTCACAGTTTTACTATTTATGGTATTTAACACAACAGATAAAAAAGATTAATTAAACTCATGCATAGAATATCAAATCAGTTTATTACTTATGCAACATTTCAACATATGATAGAATCCAAACCAAAAATAATTTCCATTATTCCGAAATTGTAATATTAATCATTCTTAAATTATAAATGACTGGAAATCAAAGTTTCAACACACAATATGTAAATTCAAATGTAAAATTGCATAGAATTGGCAAAACTTTATTATGTATGTCATATATCTTTTTAATCCTGGCAAAATATAAAAAAAGAAATTCTTGCAAAATTATAAACTTCTTTAATAAGCGATAAAATCAAATTGCTTTATCAATTTTTTCAAAACCCTAATTTCAACGGAGAAAAAGGATAGTGAGAAGAAATGATAGAAGATAGCTTGCCTCGAGTATGAAAATTTCTATATCATGCTTTCAGATTTCTCAAGTCTCTTTCCATTCAAATAGCAATTAAATCTTTTCATTGCTTTTGCAAAACCACGACATCAATATTTCATCAATTAAGTCTGAACAATTAGGAAAAATGTAACATTAAAAATACCTTGCGTGGGATCAATGTAAATTCATAATATCAAGCGAGCCAAAGTGAAAAGCCATAAATCCCACGCATTGTCCGGTTGACTACTCCCGCGGCTGAGACCAATATTACGATGGGCCACCAACGGAGGGGTTGCAAAACGTGGATCAAGGATGGCGCCACCGTAATGCCAACCACCCCCGACTGACGAGGACCGGCAAAACCACCCCCGTAAAGCAGTCCGCCACCAGGGGGTTTGGAAAGCCGCCATTTCTGCCTAACTCCGCAGTAGCTATATCCCACGCCTTTAATGCCAATGAAATGTCAAGGGATGTCGCGCGTTATAGACTCGCCGACGGTGTCGGGCTACTCGGCTCGAGTTTCATAAGTACGCGGTTCCTCGCGCCAGGTTTGATTGCGGTCGTGCTGCTAGCGGTGGTGTTGCACAAAGTCCGGGTCTCGATTGTGCTCGGTGCGTCCGCATTACGCACGAATCAGCGCGTTCACGCCGGTTGACTGACGCCGATCATTCGGTGTCACTGCTCGCTTCCTGGTGTTGCCCATTGGATCCCACGCGTTCGTATCTCATGCGCGCTATCAATAGAGGATTGAGATTACTGATCGTGGCCCGTTCGAAGTTACGCCTAAAAAAAGGATAGACGCGTTCAATCCGGCCACATTGCTGCGATTGCATGTAACGGATGATCAAGTGGCTTGAGCCGATCATACTTGATGCGGCTCGAATGACCGCGGCGGTACACGCGAACCGGCTTCACGGTGAACCGAATTTTAAACGCCGTCCATTAAAGTCGAAACTTTCCCTCGTTGAAGCTTCAACCTTGAAACGACGGTACAGTGGCGAAAGCTCGGTCAAGGGAGAAGCTTGGCGACGATCGAGCGTCCGCGCGAATACTGGCTGAACAGAGAGAGCCGCTCATAAAAGTCGCCTATGCCTCGAAAGACGGTCAGGTAAAAGAACTCGTTCATCGGAGACCGCCGCCGAATCGGTTCGCGATGAGCGAGCAGGATGTGGACGATGTTGCTTTTCTGACAGGTGAGATCTCCCTATTCAGGTGGCTGGCTGAGGATTAGAACGCGATCGCGTGCCTTCGACGCTCTTTTCGACATGATGCGCGTCTGCTATATCTAGACAATTCCTTTTCCATAAGACGGCTTGGTCAGATGGCCCACTTACAGCCCTCTGCGAGCTACGAATAGACTATGAAGCACGTGTGTGCGATCAATAAAAGGAAAGCTTCCTCCGATCTTTCGAATTAAAGCGTGTACATTTCGTTCTCGCCCACGCGTTTATATCGCAACCACCTATTGACGACTTTTGTTATTAAGGTCCCTTTATTGACAGCAGAAATAGATACGTTTGACGAGTTGATAATGTTGTTCAATGAATTCATTGCTTACATGAATTTGCGCGACTGTATAACAAAATATATTTGCAAAAAATATTATATACTTTACATATGCTATAAAATTTAAATTGTCTATTTTAAAAACGGCGCAAGCTTCTTTCAAAATTTATAGACTTATAAATTTACGGATTTTATTTGACTTTTATAGAAATTATAAAAAACTTCTATAAGAATCAAATGAAATAAAGCTGATGCATTGGCATACAAAAACCTTTAAAAAAATTCTAAGATTTTCAGAAAAAACTTTTGTATATCTTGTAATAATTCAAAAATAAACAAAATTCCTTTCACATATTAGTTACAAAAATAATAAAGATTATCCACGTTTAACCAAAAATACAATCTCAAAAAGAATGCATTAAAAGCGATTAAAAGTTACATAACATATTTCTTAAAAATCTCAATTTTCTTTAAAATTAAATCTTTTGAAAAAAATATGCTAAATTTAAATATTTCAAAAATAAATATATCCTTTTTTCTACTGTTCTGTTGCAATATAATTAACATTTATTCGTATATATACACTGAAAAAAAAATGCTGTTGCTTCAATTAAACGTCTACGTCACGGGCTGCCACAAACATAAATAGTTGATTCAATTGTATTATAATTGGACCAAATATTTACATTATTAAAAGAATAATCTAGATATTTGGTCCAATTATAATACAATTGAATCAACTATTTATGTTTGTGGCAGCCCGTGACGTAGACGTTTAATTGAAGTAACAGCATTTTTTTTCAGTGTACAAGTCTATCAGATTAATATACTTTTAATAAATATATATAAGATGTAAACATTTATTTGATTGTCTTAAATGTATATAAAAATCTAAAAAAAACGTAGTACATTAAGAACGTTATCACTTTATCTTTTACATAAGTCAAGTGCACTAGTTATGCTGCATAGTCGTGCAGTCCAAAATCCGGGTCAAGAGTATAGCTATAAAGAGAGCAAACTTTTTATTATACGTTAAAATATTAAATATTAGTAACCTTAAATATAATCTATAGATTAAGTCAAGTCAAATAATATGCAGATAAAAGCATCATTATCTTTTATATGTGTAAAAAATAATTAAAAATCGGAAATGTATATCTGCACTGGAAACTCATTTTGTGATTATATTGATTTGTTGCGCATGTGGAAATGAAATAAAGCCAATAAAGAGAGAGATTTGATTAGATTCTATATATTAATAGCTATTCATGAAATTTATGTAATCAGTTAAATCAATTAATTATACTAATTAGCTATAAATTACTACCGTTACGACGAAATTAACGATAAAATTTATACAAAATTACGTGTGATGTTGGACCGAACCTATCTGTAGAAGATTCTTTGTTCCAGGAGATAGCAACGCAGGATTGCACAGACGTAACTTTTACGAGCGCGCAAATGAAGTCGTTAGATGTTCTGAGAGAAAGACTTACTGCGTACTTTGTATCTGCTGCATGGTACTTCTCATTACATCACTCATCATCGCCTTGGCGCCTTTGCGAAATGGTATTTAAATGTCAAATCTCCATTTTGAGCGAACGCCATTATTCTCAAACGTCATAAAAATTAAATTGCATATTCAAATGTCATAAATTTAATTTCTCCATAAAAATCGCATTTGTCACGTTTATTTCATACCTTTTAAGCACATGCCATTTTTCTTTTTAGGCTGCGTTTGTCCTGAAGAAGACTCGAATGAAACTACGGATAACGGAAAGGACGCGGTGCCTCGGATGGAGAATGGAGAGGTATACACATTTGGATGCATGTAAAATATTAATAATATTAATATAACATTTAAGACAAAAATTGCATATATCTCGTTTGCTTTTGAAAAATTGCTGTATTTGATTTAGATTGAATTATACAAATATTTTCTTGATTGGAAAATATTCTTTTTATATTATATATTATAAAATAAATTATTAAATATAAAATAATAAATAATTAAATATATTATTAAATAAATTGTGCGTTTAATGTTATAAAATTAAAAAAATTTATTTACCTACGAGAAGAGTAGAAATTAAGAGTTTACGTTAGAGAATATAATCAAAGTGTGAGTCAAACATATACGAGGTATAGTGTATAGAGGGAAATCAATCAATAGGTGCAGTTATAAGTACAGTATACAGATACCTACTTATTGTGGTCATCCATATTTTACAATATTTCACCCAAGATAGTCGAATACACAATGAGAAATTTTGCAGGTGTTTCCATGGGATAACATAAGATTACCTGCCTTCGCACATCCTACTAGGTACAATATTACCATGCATCCAAATCTTACCACCTTAGAATTTAGAGGTAAATTTAAAAAGTTTTTAATGATTAAATTAAGAAATGCATATCCTCTTTATCACGTCTAATAAATTTATTGTTTATTCTTTGTAGGACGAGTTACAATCGAATTTTACGTTGATGAAGAGACCAAATTTATCGTCTTCCATAGTAAAAACTTGACAATAAAGGAGCAGGTAAGTAACACCCAAGAGCTGTGCTTACGCGCATAGACTTCATGTGCCAATGTCCGTCTTTATTTTAATTTTTGAGAGTTGACTTTCAGATAGTCAAAGATGGTCAAGAAGAGCTGAAAATCGCGAAATTGCTTGAGTATCCGAAGCGTGAGCAGCTGTATCTGGAATTAGAGGACAAATCGTTTCGAAAAAGAAACAATTACACGCTATTCCTGAGTTTTAATTCGACGTTGAATTCTACTGAACTTAAAGGGTTCTATTTTAGCAGATACATCACTCCTGAAGGAGAACAAAAGTAACTTCAAAATTATAATTCCCTTTATGACAAGTGGATACTTCATCAATTGCTAGTAAGACCTGGCTTTCAAATTTTGTTTTCAATTTTTAGGTATCTAGCCACAACTCGCTTCGAACCAACATACGCACGCATGGCCTTTCCATGTTTCGATGAACCACAATTTAAAGCTAAGTTTAAGATATCAATATACAGGGATAGATTTCATATTGCGTTATGCAATATGCCCGCGATAAATACTGAGGAGGCTGGATTTTACTTGGGCACAAATCTCGTAAGTACGCGCTTATTTAATTTGATATGAAAACTTTGCGATCAACATCTTAAAATTATCACCAACTTTCTCAGATCATATTATTGCAATTATGACATTACCTGCGAGTGACTGCATTTGCATCAACCTGATCCAGAATAATGTTACTTTTCAGCTACGCGACGACTTCCAAGAGTCCGTAGACATGTCAACGTACTTGGTGGCTTTTGTGGTATGCGATTTTAAGAGAGTTTTCGAACTAACAAAGAGAAATACATCTGTAAGTGTGTATGCCGCATCGCACATGCTTCCGCATATGAAATATGCCATGACCACTGCTGCTCGTATTATGGATTACTTTGAATCTTTCTTCGGCATACCTTATCCTTTGCCAAAGCAAGGTACGCCCCTTAAAAAAGATATGAATAAAGTATAATTATTAAAAACCTATTACCATTTCATTTTAATATATAATATTTTATAAGATATATTTTTCTGCGCTTAGATATAATAGCAATTCCCGATTTTGAGCCCGTTGCTATGGAAAATTGGGGCCTAATTATTATTCGAGAATCGTTTTTAATATATGATCCACAAGAAACACCTACCAAGATACAGGAATATATAGCCGTTATTATGGCTCACGAATTGGCTCATCAATGGTTCGGCAATCTCGTCACAATGAAATGGTGGAATGATCTGTGGCTGAATGAGGGTGCTGCGACGTTCTTCGAATACAAAGGCGTGAATCACATTTTTCCCGAATGGGGCATGATGGATTTATTTATATTGCACAAAACACAACGAGCACTCGAGCTCGATGCACTAGCCAACAGTCACCCAGTAAGCGTGCCAGTTGAAAACCCCATCGAGATAGAAAGCATATTCGATACGGTTAGCTATTTCAAAGGCGCTTCCGTCCTCTATATGTTGGAAGTAGTTTTGTGCGAGAGTGTTTTTAGACGCGGATTAAACGATTATCTAAATCTGCACGCGTACGGAAACACGGAGACCAATGATCTATGGGAGGTTTTTACAAAACATTCCAAAAATACATCTATCAGTGCAGAACTTGACGTAAAAGTAAGTGCAGTATGTAAAAATAGTTATTTCGCGCGTTCTCGCTGTGCGTATTTAATAAAATTAAAACACTTCGGCAGATTATAATGAACACTTGGATCAAACAAATGGGCTTCCCACTTGTTACCATCATCCGTGAAGACAGTACTATCACGGCGACCCAAAAAAGATTCCTTGCTTCACCGCGAGAAAATGGAGTAAACATTTCGCAACCCAAATCACCCTTTGACTACAAGTGGTACATCCCGTTGAATTGTTACACAGACAAGGATGACCCGATGGAATCTCCTATGGAGGTGTGGATGAATATGACCAACGGTAACAATTATATTAAAATTTATTTGTCTATTCAATGTTTATTTAATATAAAACGTATGCGTTTGCGTGCGCCACGTCCTTTTGTTGCAAATCCTGACTGAGACAAATATTTCATGTTTCATTTAGCGACTTTTGATATATCGAGCGACGTCGATTACATCAAATGCAATCTCAACCAAACTGGCTTTTATCGAGTAAATTATCCGAAAGAGATGTGGACCTCGATCATCAAAACTTTGATGAAGAATCACACCAAGTTCAGTCCGGCAGATCGGGCGAGTCTCATCGATGATGCGTTTGCGCTTTGCGATGCGGGCGAGATAGATGCTTCGATCCCACTAGAACTTTCGCTTTATCTTGTCAACGAAAGAGATTATGCGCCATGGAAGACCGCACTTCGATATCTAAATTTTTGGGAAGACAGACTGGCCGAGAGTGCGGCATATAAGAAATATATCTTATTCTTTAAGCAACTGTTAGGTCCGATTACAAGATACATTGGCTGGACAGATGAAGAATCTCACTTGAAAAGGTTACTATCACATTTGGAAAATCAATTGTTTGTTAGATATTCAATGGCTAACGCAACGAAGAGGACATTATTCCAAGTTGTTTTGTTATCTTATTGCAGTTTATTGAGAATCATAGTGCTGAAATCTGCTATCGAATTAGAAATGGATGATGTGGTGAAGTCTGCAAAGAATCTTTTTCAAAACTGGATATCAAAAGGCACACGCATCGCACCCAATATACGGAGTATCGTTTACACGGCAGGTAAAAGAAAAGGATATGTTATTTATACAAAATATTTATATATAATTACTAATTATATAACATCAATATAATTAGAGAAACGCGAAGTAAAGAGTTTTGCAATATAAATATGTTTATAGGCATCAAATTTGGAGAGGAGGCTGACTGGAAACATTGCTGGCAGGTTTATCTTGATACGCAAATCCAGAGTGAGAAGACATTAATGTTGCAAGCCCTAGGTGCGACGATGGATCCGTGGTTACTTAAACGTTATCTTCGACTTTCACTGAAACGGAATATGTTTAATGCGCAAGAAGTTAATACTGTCATAAAGTCCGTTGCTGCCAATCCGCACGGACATTATCTCGCTTGGCGCCACATTAAAGCCTACTGGCCGCAAATAGAAGCCTTGTATGTGAATGAATCGCTCTCGATAAGCGATCTCATACTTAGCGTTGTTCCTGACTACTTCATCACGGAGTACGATTATCGCGAAGTAAGGAGAAACCATTTTTTCTAAGTTAACTTCTCAATTGTAGTAATTGCGTAGTAGTAATTGCACTTGACTACTTTAAAGTTATGCCACGATAAAAATATCTTGTAATTTTTTCTTAGGTCTCGGAATTCTTCAAGCAGCGCGATGTCCGCAGCAGTAATCGTACTCTTCAGCAGAGTTTAGAAATGATCAAGTTCAACATCCACTGGGTGAAAATAAACGCAAAAGGCGTGAATGATTGGCTCACCAAATATTTCACGGAAATGAATCTTGCAAGTTAACCTTTGCTCGTCGAGAATGAGCCAGACAAAATGAGCCGAAATTTAACCGTGCAGTCAGCCATGATACCATTATGGCTAATTTTTCTACAGTTCTTATTCGTACGCCCTTAAGAAATACGTGATACAGCCTACGAAAAGTGAGATCCCCAATTACTTAGGGAGCGAAAAGAATCTCAACTAGGTATAAATTTGCGGATCAAAAGCCAACCATTTCCGTCAGTTTCGTTAGAAGGTTGTTTCCGTCAGCAAATCGTCAGCAAAAAAACGACAACTCTTAGATGAAGATAAATCGTTTTTCTTGAGAAAGACACTTACATGTATCCTGTATAAAATTTATTGTCATTGTCATATTTGCTTAATTTGCTTGCCGGAAAGGATCCTCTAACGAACTTAGAGAGTAAAGCCGAATTGTTTATATGTAATACATTATACACCAATTTATACGCACTTTCGAAAGTATTTATTTAACATGCACGCAGTGCGTGCCGATCGGATCACTAAGTATAAAAAAAGCCAATGAGAGTAAAGACATCATTGTTCCTAGGGTAGTCGTTAGCCTTACATTCGGCAAATAAAGGCTAACGACATACGCCTATTAACATTGAAATCTTTAATCTTGAATTTGCTACATTTCATCGTAACAAAAAGAAGCTACGGTAAAAGCTACGTAATCATTTCCACGTGACGTCCATGTCCCATTCTTGAATCATCCAATATTACTTTAACAGGGAGAGTCGAGCTTGCGGCAAATTTGTCGGAGAAAATGCTGATTATACTATTCATGTACGTCCCATGCGTAAGTCTGTGTGCAAAACTGCGGCATTGCAGACATTTAGAGGTAATAGAATTATCATGACTGTATGAGCGATTGTTCGACACATTTAAGTAGCATATCAATGTACGGCAAAGAGAGGCATAATACGCTGAATTGCTCAGGTCTGTGCCACAAGCACCGTCCAGAGAGACAAGGCGGCGTTAAAGAGAAACTCGGTCGCCAAGTGGGTATATGTTAAATTAATTGTAAAAATACAAAAGATCGATATGTATCGTGTGTGTCGCGTATTCGTATTTGCTGGAGGCGCAGGGCACGTCTCGCGTGGGGTTGATCGTTCTCCATGCGAAGTAGCATATATAAAGAATTGGATATTTTATTATGAAAAAGTAAATAAATTTGTATAATCTAAACAACGCTTTATATATATACATATGTATGGTGTGCATGTATTAGTGTAAGACAGTGTGCCGTGTTTGATCGAATATCTTGCGAAGAATCTAGATGCCGACGCAAGCTGTCAATGCTGAACTTATCTCTAGAATCTCTTGAACGTCACGATTTCCGAGGCATTGCGTTTAATTCTGAAAAATCTTTATTAACAACAGTAAACCTTAATTTTAAACGGGATGTATCGTACATGTGAATTTCGCAATGCGATCTACACTCAAAGCAAATCCGTTATATTTCAGAGTCCGTTTATCGTTTTTCGATCGTACAATTAACTGTTTGGACAATAAATACCAGAAAATAGGGAGGTACATTAAAAAGTATTATGCGTTAATTGTTTTAATGATGTAGATTCATTTAACGTTCTGGGATTAAGGCTTAAGTACTTAGGTATCTATTGCATAAAACTGATCACACGGATACAAAGATATGAAGGTCTGCAAAGTGTCTAATAGTTATACAGAGAAAGTAAAAGCGATTGCGAAGCAAATTCTCGCTCCGATCAGAAAAAATATCAAACTATCCACAAACATTCATGTGCTCCCAAATTTTATTCCTTAAGTATTTCTCATTACTGCCGGAACTCGGTGGTTAATCAGATCTGAAACTCGCGTGTCCTTGTAAAGATACAATTATGAAAATTTAAGCACTCGTTTAAATGATACACGTTATTATTCATCGTCACGCTCGAACACACAGGACACGACGGTTCTCTACTGCCATTTTGTGCTTGCCATTACCGATGCCCACTGCGAAATGGCATTATCTCGATATTTAATACTTATTGGTAGCGTCTTTCTTATTGGATCAATCCAATTAACGGCGCATAATTCTCTGCGCTCGTCGCATTTACATAGTCCCATGAGCAAATTGAGAGCACGCACATATAAATACCTACACATACGTACACAATCCCTCGCACATGGAGAAAAGTCTGTAAATAATTGCAGCATGAATCATTTTTCATCGTTCCATTAAGTAGATTTTGATACACTCCAAACGGCGAATTAATGAATCGACGCACAATTAGATATCTTACGTGTAAATAGCATATTTTTTCACTAACGGATATTCTCTCTTACTGAAGAGTTAATGGACGGTAGTCGCTTCGGAATTTTTAAGGAAGCGTCTGCTCGCCGACCTGTGCAAGATGCAAACCGATTGGCCTATTTTATCACATTCTTGCGACACCCGAAAGTACTCGTGTAAATTGTATACGTAATACTTTCGTTACTTGTGTGTTCATGGATCAGAATTGTAGCTGTGAGTTTAAATCCAACGATCTTTAAATATTCGACTGCTTTCGATTATATTTGAATTAAGATTTATTATTTAGGAAAATAATTTATTATAGCGAATAATGTCAATTTTATTTTTTGCTGGGAAGAATTTTATTATATATCAAATCCACTGTACACGGGACAACATACTATATCGAAAGATACCAGAGTAATCAAGAGTATATACTTATGTATTTTACGCAATCACAACACGATTACATCTTAAGAGAACGAGGCTGTCTTACATCTTATATTTATGTGAATGAATTAATATAACAATATATATTGTATACCGTTCTCAACTGTATTGTTGTCATAGATATTTTGTTGTATAAAAAAATATGAAACATGTACAAGCATATAAATGAATATATTATATGTTTAAAGTACACCACATATGTATTTTCTTAAATAACTTTAATATTCCTAAATCGCCAGTAAATAATTAACATATAATAAATTGTAAGACGACTTGACTGGCCATAGATGGTATTTTATTACTACGTATCAACCATACGGATTGTGGTCCTCTACGAATATTAAATTACAGTAAAACCTGTCAAGTTGGCCACCTCTATAACTCGGCCACCTATCTAAGTTGGCCGTATTTTCATGGAACCACTAGAAATGTATTGATTTGAACAGGAAAATTTTTTGATAAGTTGGCCACCTGTCTACCTTGTATCTTGGCCACATTTTCCTTGCATTTATATAAAATTGACCCTGTGTATGTTGGCCGTTTTTAGAAATTTGTATACTAACGAAAATCATAAACGTTTCGACGTTTATTTATTTGTTTATTGTAAACAGAGAATTATATCAGTGTTTACGCAGCTGTAGGTTTTGCTTTGTCCTCATCAGTAGCCATTTAACTTTTGTTCGTACATGATATTATTCTGTATTTTATAACGTTTCTTCGGTAATTTTTTTCTACGTGCTTTAAGAAAAAGGTAAAAGTATTTAATAATTATTAATAAATTCATTTATTCTTACAGTGAAAATCGTATATACGTATAATAATAAAAAATGGCTTCAAAACGAAAAAAATTAAATGAATTAACAATCGAAAAGAAAAAAAAGGTTTTAGATCTGTTGGATAAGGGCGTCAGTCAAAGAAAAATAGCTGAACAATTTAAAATCGCGAAATTCACGATCGGAAACATAGGAAAGAATAGACTTGATGTTATCGATATGTGGAATAATAACTGTAATAGCTGTCTCTTATACACATCTAGATGTGTATAAGAGACAGTCTATGGCCAGTCAAGTTGTCTTACAATTTATTATATGTTTCTTAAATAACTTCGATCTGCGAAAGAAATTCGGCAAACATACAACATATCTTTTCTCTGCTTTTCTTTTCTATAGATAATTATTACCAAGCTATTAAATAATTAGATGTTTAAATGCATCTGAACATCCAGTTTATTAGCGAGTACGCGTATATATGGTATATTGTCCATGTATATTTCGCGGGCATGAAAAAAATTCGTATTACTTATCACAAATACAATACAATCATGGATCTCATTTAACGGACACAATAGTTCTGTAAACAAGTTTTGAAAATGGAATTTTATTCACAGATTTGAAAAGTATACGTCAATTATAAACAATTATAAACAATTATAAACAATTGTTATTCAATTTCACCAAATACACTGTATATACTGATAGCCACGTGAACAGTGTTTTCCGGTATCTAGATGAAATTATCTAGATTGTCATCTAGATGCGAATTTTTCATCAGCATTTTCATGTAGATGAAAATTAAATGAAAAATTCGCATCCAGATGACATCTAGATTATCTAGATTGTCATCTTGATGCGAATTTTTCATTTTAATTTTCATCTAGATGAACATCTAGATGAAAATAGATGAAAACTTCGCATCTAGATGACAATCTAGATGACAACCGTAAAACACTGCACGTGAGTGGAACATGGTTCACTGACTGAAGAACGGAAGTGAAACGCGATGGCAACGCTGTCACTAGCAAGGTTGCGCTTATTGAGACTGAAATGTAGTTTTACTGGACGTAAAGATTCACGTGAGCTAGTACTTTTCAACGACTTAACTGTAGTAGAATATAACAATGTTCAAATTTGCCGCAAAAAGTTCATCATCAAATAACTTTAACAAATTTTTTCTTTAACAATAAAAAAGATCTTTCTTTAAAAACATCTTTAATAATAAAAAGAAAAATATTCTTTGAAAAAAATCTTTAACAATAAAAGGATAATTAAAGGAAATAAGAAAAAGGATTAAAAAAAAAACGTAGAGTGTTCCAGAAAGAACAGATATCCATAAAGAGAGAAGGAGAAGAAAATCTCGGCAGTGTCGACATTCATGTTGCAACTCGTCGTGTAATAAGACGTTCATTTAATATGCATATATGTACAGCCATGGATGCATTATTATTACGCAAAATGAAAGACGAGGATAATTGGGACGAACTTGAA
>NJRL01000161.1:217694-285348 GCA_003063815.1 Aphaenogaster rudis
TAAGAAAATACAGATGATTATATGCTAATTCGTATCTATCTCTTTTTTTATGTCAATTGCGAACATATGTCATAAACAATGACTTTGCAACATGCACACAGTTCATCGTATCCAATATTAACGTATTAAACTTATCACATGCGTCTACTTACTACTATATATACAATTCAGTCTTATCCTATGTGAAAAATGTTATCACGGAAATTGATAGATGTAATATGTAAATATAGAATACGGTTGTTATTAGCGTTATAAATTTTTATTATATATATAATAAATAAAAATATGTAATATATATAACTTTGTAAAAATCAGAGAATATGTTTTTGGAAAATAGCACATCAAAAAAGATGAAAAAATATTTTTATATAATATAAAGATATTTTTATATCTTTTATTTATATAATATAAAAAAATATCAATAATAATATGAAAAGAAAAAAATGGTTATTTTAAAATTTTTTGGTGGTGTTACCTTTCAAAAACGTACTCTCTGATTTATGAATAGTCGGTATCGCGTCGAGGCTTTTACCATATTCACCCTTCGTCCGAATGATTTCAGATGGCGCCAGAGAGTAAATCTTGCTGCAGATTTCTGCTGCTTTTATATTTTCTTACGATGCGATGACCGCAGCAACGCGTGCGATCATCTAGCGCGTGATCATTGATTTCGATCGATTATCGCGCGAAATACGTTTGTCCGATAAAGGTTCCGTTCGCCGGGGAATTAAGAATGTCTGCCGTCCTGTCTGCGTCAATCAGTATCCCTTATAGATCAATCCGATTTCGCCTTGACAAATTATGGTAGCCGCGAGATAACAAACAAGATATGCATCTCGGTTGTAGCGGAGGTGGTCTCGTATCACGTTCTTGTCAATATGTCAAGTCTTGTTCGCCACGTGGACGTTGAAAACTACGATACTTTCGCACACGTGCATCATTGGCGTTGACCTATGATAATTTTATTTTTATGCGCGCGGTCAGTAATACACCGATTGTTCTCCATAATATATCAGATTATTATTGCAAAAACTGCTATTGCCAATGAAGCGTTACGAAACACCCGTCATTGAGGATCAAGATGAAAATCTATTTTACTAGGTCGTATCTCGGATTCTCATTCGCGATTTTTCTTTTCTCCTTTTTAATTACTCTTTGCATTATTGAGGAGATTTTAATTAGCATTTATTATATAATTTTCACTAATTTTGCATTCTAATATTTTTTTCTTCGCTGCGTTAGTCTTTGAATTGTCATTCTTGTAAATTACAATTCATTTTAATTTGGAAAAGTAAAATAGCTTGCTGTAAACTATAAAGTAAACCGACAAAGTAAAATAGTTTGCTGTAAATTGTCTTTTTTAAGAACTATTAACTGGTTTGGGAAAAAAAGAATAGCACCTTCTTGTCGGGAGATTTGAATGGCATAGGTTGCAACGATTCTTACATAGTCTGACTGCACACAAAAGGCGAACCGATTATCCGTATTTTTTTGAAGATTCAAGTCAAAGATATTAAAAATGGTTGTGACAACGGGACACCTTAGGCGGCCCGCCGTTTATGGTAAGATTACCATAAACACCTCCGCCGCCGTTTTCTTTGCGGAACAAGTGGGTATAATAGTTTTGCGTCCCTTTCGAACCTCAGAGAAATGTTTCTGTGGTGACTAATGACACTAGGCGGAGGTCTACGTGAAAGCATCATGCGGAGAAAGGCAGGGGCGTAGTAGCAGGATGCAATCGAATCATCATATTTATCTCCCATGTTAATCTCGTCAGGAGACGAATATAAATCTTCCCTCGCTATTCCCTCAAGACTCTTCCTAGTCAATTCGTACTTTATCTTAGAATTTAGGAGATCTAACGTCGAATACTAGAAACTTCAAATTAATTATTTTTCTTCAAAGGATCTATTCTAAATTCGACTTGAAACATAATACTGTTACTGTTACTAATCCCTGCGCTTCGACGATCACTCATATTGCACTCATAATGCTTTCTTTTACCGATCAATGTATGGTCTTATCTTTTATGATCGTCAAGTTCCATTGCGTAAGGACGACGGATCCTTTTATGCGTAAAAGCGCGAACGACGTGCACGAGACGGCGGTATCTTTATCGACTCATTAACGACGGAGACACTGGCAATGATTGTCACTGGTAATTATCGTGACAGCCACGGAGACAGCGCTACGTAAAAGCCGCGTTCGTGCGCCGCGTAATGATACGCGCCGCGATATTCAAGATTTTATCAGGCTGACGCAGCGGTGTCTCTTTCCGTCCGTTCGTCCGATTCCTTCCCGACCTGTCGACCTATCGAGCTCTCGGTCGGATTCGGCTCGCCTTAACCTTCCTGCCGCCCGTCGACCGCATCCGGCTCGTTAACATTTTTTTTTTATAATCGACACCACGAGTTCCGTACTAAACAAAGTGTATGTTGCCGCCGCGATGCACAGTCGATTTGGCGTCGGACGCTTCCTTTACAGCCGTCGAATTCAAAGGGACGCCGTTCTCTTCATTTGTCAAGCGCCGTCCTCTTCAGCCCTTTCCCAGCTCTGTGCCTTTTCTATGTACCCTCACCTGAGGATTAAAAAAGGTAGCTATCTTCCATTTCTCAGCTGCAGGTGCGTCTCGATAAACTCGAAACCCGTGCCGCGAAGAGAATGAAACGCCCTCGGCGAAGGGCGTTTAGTTTCTTCTGAAGTCATCCGACGTCATGAGTCTTGGTTTCGTCAGATATAATTTTATATATAATCGGGACTTAAACCAGATTGCACACAGTGCATATTTACTCTATATACTTACACATTACACAACATTCGATATTTTCTAAAATTCAATGTATTTTATATTATATCTTTGTACGATTTTACCTTTTATGACGTTCCTAGTTTCATGCATTATTGAACAATTTAATGGATCAGTCAGATACACAGTACGTAATTACGTGTGCAATCACAAAATATTTTATTTCCGTCTCATCGATCAAATTTGTTACATCTTTCTTTGATTAGAAGTTTTTGTCATTTTAAAAGGAATATATGATGCGTATAAAATTTTAGTGCGACAGCGTGAAAATATTGGTAGCAAAGGTTCTTCTACTTTATCTATAAATCTATATCGAGCCGCGTACCAAGAATATCTCCCTCGAGAAAGGCTTTCTTTAATTTTTCCCGCGGATCATTCCGGGGAGATAGATTCTGAGGCGATTCCGTTGGATCGAACGATTTCTAGGCTCCCGTCGTGCGGACTGTCTTTGAAAATATTTTGACGTCGGGGAAGATCGCCGTGTGATCGATGCCCGTTCCCTGGAGATTACATCGTGAATTGCATTTTCTCCATATGAACGCACATCGCATGGACTGCAGTTCTATGTATGAACGATTCTCACAGAAACCGTGGCGTGCGGTTGGTCAAAAGACCTTACCATCTGCTCTGCCGACTTTATAACTTGGCGAATATTTTCTGGAAAACCAGATAAATCTGAGATACCGTGTATAGCTATAATAATCGTTCGATAAAAGAGAAAATTTGTAGATGAGGTTGAGAGTCATGTACTTTTTTTGAGATTATTAATATTTATAGGTAAATAAAAATTGCAGAGCGTTCTAATAATCGTGAGAAACCATAAGTAGTGAATAAACCTTAATGATTACTGCTCGCAGGAAAAAATTCTCAAGGTTAAATCTCGTGATTAGTTCCGATCGCGTCTTTTAGGATCTTATTTGCATTAATGGCGGCTGTATCTGAGCGAAGGCGTTCATCGTGAAATCGCCAGGCACAAGACCGGTTTTCTTCCGAGCGTAATTATAAGGTTCGAACCAATCGCGCGGTATCTCGAAAAAATTCAGGGCCCATCGCCACCATCGGCTTAGCCGCAGACGCCATTTTTCTTCGGTCTTTATACCATCGAATCTGCCTTTTGCGAAAAAATTTACATATTTTCGTCGTATCAAAGTGTAGCGGTTATTATCGTAAGATCAAACAAATTTGGAAAAGATAGCCCCGTCTAAAGTGCATTTTATCTCGATCAGACGCGTCAGATCTCCAGCGGATTATCAGAAGATACTCGGAATGAGGAAGATGTGTTAGTAACGCGTTTAATTGATCACCATTTATGAAACACGCTCGAAGGCATTTAGCTTCTTTTTTCACTTTGCCAAACCGTAAATATATTCGCAAAAATTGCACTGTAATCCCACTGTAAAGCAGTTCGATACGTGGTTTCTTGCTCGCGACCTGCGTTCTTCCGATGTAATTAAGCAATTTTATTTATGTTTGTTACGCTATTAAACTGGAAGGCAAAGCGTGCTTCGTTACCATGCGTCATCTATCGTCTTAACTAGGAATAACCATGAACATCGACATGAGCGAAAAGAGAAACACGCAACCCTATATCGATCTTGCTTGAATTTCTAGTTTCCACTGTAAAATTTTTAACGATTTTTTCGATGACTACACCCTTCGATTTACGAATAAGCGAATCCAATTTATACAATAGTATTAATTATTAGTTGGAAAATGGATATATATAACGCACGAAGGGATGCAAGAGAATAAATAAAGAAGCATGTTGATATAACGGCCGTAGTGGAACGAAAGAGGCGGATGAACAAAAAGAAAATGATTTGGTTCATGTTCTTGCGACGATGACCGAGATTGGTTCCGCGCTTTCTTCGGCTTATGCCGCGCATGGCAGATAAGGCACGCGCACAGGAAAAGCTCGAGGATGAAGATAAGAATTTTTCCAGTAAAACGAAAGATCTCGTCTGGATCGTGCGAAAGAATACGCGTATGATAAATGATCTTTTTCAAACTAGTCTCTGCTCTAGGCTGAGCATCCTTCCTTAGATTGTCCTCGAATCCTGTTTCTCTCGTCGACATAAAACTTCGAAGAAGGAAAAGGAACATGCCGATAATATGGCGGGTCAATATATTTTACGCTACTATGCGCGCGAAGGTACTGACCATTATTTTATAAATATTTACAAAAAATTGAAAAAATTTGTCATTTATCTACATGACAATTCATTTTTTCAATTATTGTATGAGTATCGACTCGTAATAAAGTGATTTAGCATGAGTGATTTAGCAATCATCTTCGCAAAGATTGTTTTTTGTCAGGAAAAGTAAATAGGTAAGTATCTAGATTAAAAATTATTAGTTGATATATTATATTTGCAAAAATAGAAGTTTGTCTAATTTATTATGATCGATCTAAAAATAATAGCAAAAAATAAAAATGTATTTAATCACTTTTAAAAGCACGATGAGCGATGGTTTATTAATAGTTAATTAACACGCTTGTAAACAATCCGCTACATTGTCGTCAGACTGAAAAAAGTCTCATTAAACACTGACAGGCAGTCAGCATACCTCGTATCGGCGTTTTCTTGCTAATTATGTTCTGAAAACGTCTGTAGAATTTTTTTTATTTCATCTGAATGGATTATAAATTAATGAGTTAGGATAGTGCAAGGTGATATAACACGCAGCGAGTTATTATCTAACAGTGCGTGAAAATAGTATTCTCGTCCGACAGCATGATAAGGAAGATTGTGCAACATTTTATAATGGGTAATGCATCGTTATTGTGTACACGATACGCATAACGAACTTACGCACACCTAGGTATCCTTATTAATCCCAAAAAGGCTATTTGTCCTGATACAGCTTTGACAAACAACGCTTTTCCAATCTAGGTTAATGAGAAGCTGTGTTTATTAATTTTGCAATTTTATCATATAGATTGTTATGTGATTGTTAGGTTTCTTCATTTAATACATGTGCAAAAGAAATATCTTTTGTACTTCATGATATGAAACGTATCGATTAAATATTGATAAATAGAAATATAGTAGATTATATGTTTACATTGTGCGACTATGGTTATAACAATTAATTGGAATAAGATCGTTGAATTCTTGTTCGCAAAAATACCGATAAACTTAGAGATCGTAAAACGGAGTAAAGTTTTTCAAAGATAAGCTCCTTTTTCGCATATGCAACACGTCTTTTTCAAAGAGCCATTTTTCACTAAATAAAGATACTAATGTTAATTTCTAAAGGATTTTATTTCTGTTTTAGATTTTTTTTTACATATAGCTTCCGAATTTTTCAAGTTCCTACCTTTCCTCGCGTTCGTGTCTTGCCGAAAATCGCGGTCGACACATGCACTCGAGTGCTGCAGTCTCTTTTCGGAGTAAAAAGTGGCAAATGCAAAATACGTGGGCTTGGCATCGCACCGCGGAGATCGCGGCTCCGGGGTTGAGGAGGGAGAATATACGCCCCTGTCGGGGTGAACGATCGTGAGGGCACCGTCGGCGTTCCCTTTGTACACGCACCGCCCCTCTCCCCTTTCCATCTTCTCCCCCTTTCCCTCTTGCCGACTGGTACCTCTGCGATATATCCCACAACATAAATACGCGTCTCTCCCTCCGCAATTCCCCATCCTTCCCCCCTTTCTTCCTCCGCAATCCTGCCGGACTCCCCTGTCGGTCGGAGTTGCGTGGATACATTATACGAATTACATTGATGATACGTCGATGGGACACGAGATAGGGGGGTGCTTTGGCTGCACCGATAGCGCCGGAACTATTTTTCATGCTGCCCCTCTTCGTCTTACCCGCCTTACCGCTCTTACGATCTTACGTCCGCGAGCGTTCGTTTCTTTTTTTCCGTTTCGCGCGAAAGAAGAAAATAACGTGGCTCCGACGGTCTTGATTATGATGCAAATGATCGCATTTCAGTACTCACGCGAGCGCCATAGTCGCGGGTGCACTAGGCCGCAATTTCTTATTCGTTAGTTCGCTTAAGGCGCTGCGATAATGAGTTTAGCCGCATGTACTGGTGATATTTAAACCAGAAAAATGCAATGAAATTTCTGTGACAAATTGCAATGATTTCTTCAAAACTGATAGCGGCCTCATAATTTACTTTGACTTGTAATTATAAGATCAATTTGATATCAAAATCATAGACAGGAAATGGTTTAGTAAAGTCATAATCCTTATTTGTTGTGTAGCGAGTTGTATAACCGGTTTTGTCATTAGAATTTTAATCAATCCGTGCAATTAGGATTTTTTTGCGATTTAACGGTAGAGAATACTCTTTCCACGCGTCAGTGATTACTAGACAAAAAGTGAAAGGATATTATTATGAAAAATGAAAAATCCTACAGTTTTTTTTAAATGATTACACAGTTCATCGGTTGGTTACAAACAAATATGTATTCTTATTTAATTCTTTTCTAATTATTCTTGTTTCGTTCTCTAATGCATTATAGTTTTTCTGTTTTTATTAACAACAGGAAAAAATAAAGAGACGCGAAATAATTTTCTTTGTATTACTAAATTATGTATATCGCGATTTGAACGTACTTTTGATTGTTCGATTAAATAAATATTTGCCTACGCATCTCTAAAAATAACCGTCGCCATTACGATGTAAGACGTAACATTGATCGCTGGAGAAAGCGGATTATGACTCCTCCTGCGTAATTCTGGAGTCAACCCCTTTCGCAAAGTCCCTCGAGGGTTCCTTTGATGACTGACGTTAAGTTCCACCCTTGCTTCAGAAAACTTTAGCCGTAATTAAATCTCCGTCCTTTTCGGGTTTTTTTTTGTTTGCTCATTACGTTACATTAGCTCGATCGCATAACATTACATCAGATATGTTTATCGGATATGCTTCAAATTTAATGCGATTAGATATTTACGAAGATTATTATTCTTATTGTATGTCTTTCTTTTAATCTTAAATATCAATGAATAGAAATTATGCTTTTCTTCTAATAATTGAAAAGTAAAAAAGCAATATATTGCGCATCGATTATGTTTTATATATCTGAAAATATTATCTGTATATTCGAATTACGTTTTGGCCGATCGTTGCTTCGCGGCAAGACAGGCGTCCCCTAGGATACGCTTCCTCCCTCTCCTCCCGTCCCAGATCCCGCAGGATCATTAATCAAATTCCCCTTTAGCCTCGCCTCCCCCTTTATCCCCGCCTTGACCGAAGGCTCGGCCGCCATTACTGTGCGGCTGCATGCACAACGCACTAATTAAAACCAGGAAATTAATGTTTTATTCCTTTACGCCTACTCTCTCGATACGACGCATCGTGCCAGATGGAAAACTTCGTAATTTAAAAGACGGGACTCGATCATTTTGTTAATCCGATTGAGACTTATATTCTAATTAATGCAGAAAAATTGTCTGATTTTTTTATTTCAAGATTGAAGTAGAAATGCTAAATATTGTGCTAAACATTTTTAATTGGAAATACAATAAGAGAATTTAGCATAAAAAATTATGTACAAAAAATTGTGTGCGAAAAATGAAAATGTTAGATCAAGATATTTCGACGAAGTGTATAAAAAAGATACTTTTTATATTTAGTTTATACATGATAAAGAATTTTATTTAAAAAAGTAGTCGTTCCCGAAAGATTTTTTATTTAAATTCAATGTTGGTTTCACTTTTGTTGATTTTTTAATATATAATGTAAAATTCAGTTTGGTTTATAACAACTTCACTACAAGTTTTGTTAGAGTTTAGACAAAGAAATAGCAAAAGTAAAAGTTTCTGTACGCATTCTTTTGGTTAATGATTCCTAGCGTTCAAAAAGTGTAAAGATATCCATTAAGATGGGATCTATAGTGATCTATAAAATCTCAATAGACCTTAAAATCATTCATAGATATGCGAAAACTATATAATTTATGGACACAATGCATGATTTATTGTTTGTTATGCTTTTCCTTTGGAACATTTTCCGTTTCGGTTCACGGCTTGCGGTTTACGGTTTGAATAAGAAAGGCCTTTACAACGAAAGTTTTTTGCTTTTTACGAAGAATGCACTTGTGGTAATGAATGCACGCAAATTCCATTGCAAGCCATTTTGCTTAGTTTAGTTAAAACTTACGGACATCGAATATAAATTCCATTCATTGAATACGCCAATTGAATCTAATAAATTACTTAAAAAATTTTGATTTAAAATTTCAATGTTAGATATCGTCATAAACATAAAATTATATATTTTTTAAAGCAAAGTCTATCCGAAATTTTATATAAAGAAACAGTCATTATCTTTTATTCTACATTTTTTAATTTGGGTTTAATATTAAAATTTTATTTTTTTAATTCAAATATGTTTCTAATTTTTTAATAAAAGCAGTATCAGAGACGATCACAGAATAACATAAAGTTTATGTTACAGTTATATACATATAACAATACATGTATATAACAATATGTGTATACATAAACAATTATTATATCTGAAATTTGTATACCTGAAAAACAAATATATGGAAATATATTCTTCATATATTATACCTGCAATTTGTATATCTGAAAGACACATATATGAAAATGTATTCTTCGTTTATAACAAATATAGCAAAATGTGCCGGTTTGTCATTCCGTTGGGAACGAAAGGGTAGTGTGAAAATTGCAGATAATACCTGGTCAACCTAACGGTAGAATCATCATTAAGTCTATTTATCGTCCATAGTCAGGTACGTTCTGACAGATTCACTGTCGGCGAACAGCGTGATATTCCCAAAGGTTTCAGTATACAAATGCCAGATTAGAAGAAAGCCAATGGCCCTAATAAGATTAGCAATAAATTTGCAAAGATCTTTTATATGCCACTGAAAGGATGATTGGCTTTCCATGATGTTTGCTACGAGATGCTCGTAAAGCGGTTATCTGCACTTTGTACAATATTGATTTTTATACTGTTTTAATAATTTATTAAAACATGTTTTTATTTTTTTCTATATACCTAAGAGTTAAGTATTACCATTCCAGATTATTTTTTTCAAAAACTGAGATTTTTTAATTTAGAGGTTACAGCTTTTGAATATATAATTAATTAATAACCATGTACTTTTCCGATAATCGTAGTAATCTAGCGATACAAGAAACATAATTCAAATAGAAAAATAAGTGAAAATTAGGTGGAAGTGTGCCAAACTGCATATTTGAAAGATAAATAAAAGAACAATTAACTCGGCAATTTAAGTCACTTGAACGGTTTTGGAAGAGAAGCCGTGAATTAGGACAAGTGCACCGACTCGCACGAAAACTAGAAAGCTGCATTGTCATGTTTCGGTGACAGTGGTTTTGCTTGACGAAGAAAACACTGTCAAGAGTCGCCTGCGCAAATATAGACCATTGTGTCTCTCATTACGCCAATTCGACGGCGATACTTTTTACGATCGCTCTTAACCGTTGCACGGTACGACAATTAGCCAAATACCGCAACAGAACAGGATTGTATGCCTAATTATCTTTATTTTGACAATTCATTTTGCTTTAATTGCAATGGCTTCTGAGATAATACAATCAGCGTGAAACGCCGCCAAGCTCTACTTATTGTTCGCCCGAGGTTGAGAACAAAAAGTCGAACTCGGTCTTTTTGGATTTCGCGAGCTGCAATTATATTTACAGTTACAGAGAGTCGAACGTATCGATGCCCGACTATAATTACTCGATACGTGCAGCGATAGTTGCGAGCAAAGATTCGTCTTTGCGGTGAGAATCGCGGAAATAACGGGAGCGTTGCACCTGCAATGGCCGGACATAAAAACAATCGCTTTTTCCGAGATAACTCGCGGAGATACGTTTGGTGCTCGGTGTATCGAAGCCGTTTCGCCATCGCGGTTTCGCGAAACCTATCCGCGACATATCCGATTCAATCGGGGAGGCGAGCGATGCTAGATAAACGGTGGTCGACCATTACGAGCCCACCTCGTGTAATTACTGATCCTCAGATACATCTTCTGCCTTTGCGTCGTCGTTTTGCGCCGGCTCGATCTCACCAGGTTTCTCCGATCGAATCGTGTTACCGGCACCGTTCGTACCCTCAGAATTTCAAGATATCAACCATTTTCGATCGAAGCGATATATTCTTAGAAATGACATAATTACTGACACAGATAGCAATTTTAGATTTTCGGACTGTGTTCACAGAACCGCGTGATAAGATCGCGAAAAAATTTAATTTACTGAAGATGCGTGACAACTATTGCTTTATGTATCATCAGTCCATTGTAGCACCTTTCATTTTGAATATAAATTGAATATAAATTTTTCGCCCGCAGAGAAGCACGGGGCCGGCCACAATAGCCGGCCGTCATCGGAGATCGTTTCGATCGGACGGTCGCGGGCGCGAGTCTTTTTTCGGGACTCCGGTCCAGCTCGCCGATGTAAATCGAATAGAAATCGAGGGCGTCGATATCGGCCTGGGCGAGCGTGTGCATCGCGCGCACCTCATGGCGTGCATCGTGCATCGCAGCACGGCGCTGCGCCGTATAAAACGTGGGCCGAGCGAGAGGTAACTCTTGACGTCGCGCCGCGGAGCCCAGCTGTGGGCGCGGCGGATATCCCGCTGTGTCTCTCCAACATGGCCGACGTCATACGCACACCCACGCCGTGTCTCTCCCTCTGCCTCCCGGTGACCGCCGCGCCGGTCTCTCCCCTTTCTCGATTCTCGCCGCATCGAATTACACGGTCAGCGAAGTAATTTACAAAGCTACGCCCGCGCGAGAGCGCGCCGCGCCGCACGGAATATCGTATCCGTTACATCCCTCCGCGGCCGCGGCCGCGGTCGCGTCCTGCGCGCAAATTCGCGATCGCCGATAACGATACCGAGAGATTAATGGCGCCGCGGCCCCTTTGTCTTTGGTCGGCTCGGCCACGTCGACAAACGAAGTCGCTGATTAATTAGGAACGCGGGCGTGGTAATCGGGGATTGGATGGAGGGTGATATTTCGCGATCGAGAAAATCACGTTACTACCTTCTCACTTGGCGGTCGCGAAAATAACGGATGTTGCATACATGTATAAGTACCCACACAGCATGCGATATCCAAAAGACGTCCAGAAGATATCCCGAAGACATTTTTAGGCGATAGGATATCTTTGGGATATCTTCTGGACGTCTTGTGGATATGCATGCTGTGTGGGTATTAA
Source organism: Aphaenogaster rudis (assembly GCA_003063815.1). NCBI lineage: Eukaryota > Metazoa > Arthropoda > Insecta > Hymenoptera > Formicidae > Aphaenogaster > Aphaenogaster rudis. The sequence continues at coordinate 229,677 of NJRL01000161.1, forward strand.
ATCATTTATGTATTACATATATTTGCAGTTATTCCATATATGTTATTCACAGGTATACAAGATACACAGTATAAATATACAAGGTTATTATCTTTGAATTTAGACCGAGGGGTAAACCACTGACCAAAATTGTACATCAATGCCTAGTAATGACCAAAATAGGGCATTACTAAATACACAAAGTACACAAAAGTACACTAAAAGTACACAATTTTTGGGCATTACTAGTGAATTTTTTATGTAATGCCCACTAATGTGCCCTAGTAATGCCCACTAATGCCCCAAATCTGTACATCGCAATGCCTTCAGCGGTTTATCCCTCGATTAGATAGACATTAGAGGCAGAACAGTTCAAAGTAGATATTATTCGTATTTCATCGAAGCTAAAATTGTTTTAAAGTTGATTTCACATTACTTTCAGTATAAGCTGCTCGTATACTCATTTTGCAATGAATTGAAACTCTCTGTACCGCCAAAGAATTCATTATACATATATTATATTTTTAATGGTCCCTCAAAAACGTCATGGTCTTCTCATTGTATGTACCTTAGTCTCTCGAGATACATTATCCCTTCGTCGAGAGAACCCTCGGTAAAAGGAAATAGGAAAAACGATCCTGAATAATGAAGGGACTATTCCGGGGCACTAAACAGGCCGCGATCGAGTTGCTACGCTTGTCCAGCGCGAAAGAATCAAATCTAATCGCTTCCTGATTCAATTGTCTATTCAGGCATTACGCGAAGAGCCTCCATGCCTTCATGTTCCATGTCCCTTCTTCTAACGTTTTTGACAAGAGTCGCGTTACGAGAGTCGCAGCTTCTTCCTCGTGGACATACACGTCGCACTTACGTGCTTGTCATATGAATACAGCGTAGTTTCCTGTCTCGCCGATACTTCGACGAGAATCGAGCCGTTTTAGCCCACGTGCATGTCGCTGACGAAGCGAAAGCTATTGCTACAGTTTCAAGTATCGACGTATCCGCGGTGTGGTACCACGTGAGAACGCCCATGAAGTACCAGCGTAACGAGTGGTGAATACAATAGGAATACCTGGACCCTAAACACGCGTTCGCGAACAATAATTGACGCGGAAGTACCGCGGAAAAAGCCTGCCGTTCGGTCGAAGACGCAAAACTCGCGTATGTCCCGCTAGTCACTTAATCCGTAAACATGGCGGTTCGAGCAAGCGTTACGCTTCGACGCCGGTTTATCGGTAAATGGGGAAACAGCGAACGATGAGTAAGCAAGGAACGTGAAAGGCAATACTAGGCGTTTTCGATAAAGGTGTGATTCCTGTACATACTAAATTGCAACTCAAATTTCTAATAATTGCTTTATATTCGTCAAGATTCCAGATTGTCGATACGTCGATCGTAGATATAATAATATAAATACTATATTATTATTACTTAATACTTATTATTACTTAATACTTAATACTATAGCAGGAATAAAAATAAAAATAAACAACTTAAATTAATATTACATTGTTAATATATTGTTCTAATTATATATCATGACACTTGTGTTTCACACAAAATATTACTTTTTAACATATAAAAAGGGTTTATTATTTTTCCTAAAAAAAGAAAACATCCTGACGCCCGCGCTATTGCTAAAAATATTGTAATCTGTATTTTTTAAGACCAACGATTTTCCCACGATACTTACACAAACTGGTGCATAGATCGGCCTCCCTCTGAACATGTTAATCATTTCATGTAGCGCCGCGAGTTCGGAGAGGGTTTTAGATTGGCGAGGAAAATCCGTAGATTGGTTAACGAGGCTCAAAGTACGAACTCGGCGAAATTGGCTCGATTAAAACCCATGGGGCAGCTGCCCCGAGGATTGTGCCCCGTCATGTGATTGGTCCCTTCTCCCGGGTCCTTTCTTCGATCTCCTCCATTTCGAGATGCATCGATACTCGACCATCATTAATCATGCACTTTTGTACACACTCGTCGATGGGACTCCCTGCGAGGGACATCCGAGACGCAACAAAAATGAATCTCGGAGATCGAGACTGGGCCTGAACGGCGATCGAGGCCAGATGTTATTAACTTATGTAAAATAAACATAAACGAAAGCGCCGCGCGCGCAGGGCACTCCGTTGTGGAAGCATCGGAACATTAATCGTGCGACTTTTAGAGGGATGGTAGCGATATTATGATTACTTCGCGCAAAAATTTTATTTTAATCGTAAACGCTAGTCAGGAGCGCATCGTAAAATTAAATAACGAGTTGGACACGCATGTTAACGAGTAAAATTAATTTTAAAATTGATTATCGTAACCCTTCCGCAAAAGTCTTTAATTTCTTTTATATATACACATTTTGCAGTTTTTCAAAGTATCATCTGCTGCTTTTAATCAAATGCACCTGGTAAAAATTGTCATGTACATATGCTTGATAAAGGTATTATGTTAAACAACCTGCCATAGCCAAATAAACAGAAACAGATACAATATAAGTATAATTTCTTTTAATATCATTTCTGGGGCGAGAATAAAATGAGTACCAAAGTATTAAGTTCAAACCGAGACGAAACTTCCACCCGTATATTCGCATGTATTCAATTTGCATTTAAAGTGAAACCCGCATGTATTCTCTTTCGCTCGTGTAAGCAGATAATAAAAAGAGAAAAGTATGTTACAATAGATATATTTTGTTCTAAAGGATTACGCGTTGAATTAAAACAGCATGAAATAACAAATTATTATTGTATTATATCAATTATTGAAACTTCGTATTAAGAAAGGGGAAACAAATTAATATCAAGTACGAACAATGCTGATCTTATACAATAATATCACATGCATTCTCGATTTCAGGATATGGATCTGATTGAGGTCCTTTGGAAGCAGGATGTGGATCTCGGATTCACGCTGGTGGAACCGGCCACGACGCCCACCAAAAAGCCGTCTACATCGGAAAAAGAGTCAGCGGATGAAATCGAAAAGCTGAAAGCTTTAGAAGCTATTAATGCCACTTATCAGAAGGTACGAAAAAGCTTTTACTTACTTTCTTTCTTTCCTTCTTTCCGATTAGTATCTTACGCCATTTGAATTCTGTATTGTTGATTTTTCGAAATCACACAATTGCGCGATTTCGAATTGTTTCGGGTTCCCAATCGCAGCTCCTAACGAGCGATTGTCTCTCGAGAATGCGCCGCTTTCTGCTTTCACGCATGTTAGAAGGAAGCGTTTGCTTCCTCGGACTCAATTTAAACGTTCGTTTCTCCATATGCCAACGGGCCCATTGATGTCTTCCTGTGTCCCCCGGACGATTATCGGAGATAGAAAGCTCCGGACGTGCACCTGTACGTTAAAGAATACCTCGCGACGTCGCGCGTTTTCCGTTCTGCCTCTCGGTAATCATCGACCAATTGGATTGTTGCAAATAGGAAGCGACAGTCCCTGTGACACTTCAGAAGAAAAAGACTTCCAGATTTGGTTTCCGGGCATTTATGCACATGTTGGAGAACATTTCAAGATCATTATCGGTATTTTTCGTTTTCTTTCTCGACTGTCATCAAAAATCAGTTTAGTGGTTGATTTAAGAAAAATGTGCTTCTCTCATTTGTACTGACATTTCAACAAGAATATTAGCTAATCGATGCCCTGAGAATACAAACATCAGCAAAATACTATGTCTAGATAGATTCACATATCGATTTGTAAAATAGATGATGATGCATCAAACAAACGTGACATCACTAGCTCGATCAACAGTGGAATTCGGCACTCGGGGTGGTTATCTCCTTGTCATCTCTTCATCGTGATTGTCGCGTAAAGCTTATTCAGAGGACCCGTTCTGAAACATCAACATACCACGAATCTTTCGCGAACTTTATTTTTTGTTTCGAGAAATTGTATTATACGTTCTCTTATCCTAGTCCTTTAACTCGTAGCTTCCGCGCTCATAATCGTTCGTGGATGATCGATCTCGATTGATCAGAGACACTAAGCCGGCCCAAATACGCAGCGGCCATGTTCAGTAGACCCAAAGAGAGATTAGGAACCATCCCACGCGTCCTCGGATATGATCTCGGCCGATATTCCTTGCTCGTATCGACCATCGATCTTGTCTTTCTCAAGTTATATGCACATCCAGACCGAGATAGCTTTGTCTCGCGGTGTATTATATCTATGTCCCACGAAGAGGCATATCTTCACGCAGCCACAGAGATCTGCAGTTTCTTTCGTAGCTCTTAAATATTCTTTTTTAGTTGCAGAAGATTGATTGGCCAGTATTTTATTATTAGAGACAGAGATCGTAAATTATGTCGCACTTGCTTACTATCGAGAAGTGATAATCCTTTCCTGTATTTCGGAGAGTTAATCGAATCTTTACTATTAAAATACTTAGAATAATATGTAATTGAAAATAAGTCGAATATTAGTTTTGATATTTACACACACCGACAAAAATTATACAATTTATTCTCTAATAGCTTCTTTCATCATCAATATAAAAGCGAGTCTTTTAATTCTGGAGCTCAATTATCATCTATAAATCAATTAATTTTAATTTTTCAAACGTGAATGTAATCTAAAGCTATGAAAAATGCAGGCTCTTTAGTTGATTGGATCCCAGTTGATTCTTCTCGTACAAGGTAAGTTTTTCGGTACTAACGATTTTTCTTCGCTCGACGCGTTTCGGTAGATGGACACGAGGCGCGTTTAAGTATCCGGCAGATTCGAGCCTACGAGATCTCATCCATACGATGGTCACCGACAATGACGCTGCATCGACGTTCTGGGCGGGTAGCCCATCAGACTTCTCGACGTTCTTCGTCTCCCTCTCTGTCTCGTCTTCTCTTCGTCCGCTTCTTCGCTTCTCTCTTCTTCTCACGACCTTCGGTAGTCGGCGTTCCTTCTTTCTTTATTTCTTTCCCGGCGTCGCTATGCGCCGCTTCGTCTCCATCGGCCTCTTCCTCCGCGAAGATCGCATTGTTCCAGCGGGTGCTATCTTTGTGAGGGCTCGCCGCCGCCTTCGAGAGCCCAATAACACGGGAAAGACCCTCGATCCCGATCGAAAGCCGACACATCGATCCGAGACGCGATCCGCGAACAGCTGAGAACAAAGAAGAGTCCAGTCTCTCGTCTTCTCCCTCTCTGTCTTGCATTGCGACAGATTATTGACAAGCATTGTTCCAACGTCTGGCCACAGAATTGTTTTAACTAAAGGGAGGCAATGACTTAAAATCGGCATGGCGCTGTCAGAAGTGATAATGAGAAAATTTGACTACGCGTATCCTCTTGAATCGAATATTTTTCTTCCTTTTTTGAATTTGATATTTTGGTATAATTCTGCTGAATCCAATTTTGAACATTACTGGTACAATATCTGTCGCATTGTTTGTGATCTTTCGTTTGACAAATATAAATAATTAGCGGATACGAATAATTGAAATCGTATATTGAGATACAACTTCATAAAGACTTACAGCTATGCATCAGCTTTAAGGTGAACAGTGCAATGAAAACACTATAAATGATCTTGCTACGCAGAATATTTGTCAACTTGTCGTGCTATTTGAGAACGACGTTGATGTCACTAGGAAGAAGCTAGGCAAGTGAATTGCTGTAAAGCACGTTGCATGTTTCTGTTGTACAATTATCTCAAGCCGCCGTGACTGGCAGAAATTTTTAATCCAGAGCCAAGATTTAAATGATCGGTGCACGTCGCGGCGACAGGCTCCATTAGAGCGACTCCGTCTCGCTGCGAAACGAGAATGAATTATGGAGGCGTTTAGAGGAACGTCAATCTAGAAAGTAGGAAAGAGGAAGTTCGATCGAGCGATTCAGGATGGAAAGCATTCGTCGCGAAGACAACAAATTTTTCTATGCTTAGCAGACGTGGTCACGGTTCCTTTCGCATACATGTCTGTTTATTTTCTGCATACTTCCTGACTGGTATCCGTCTATGTAAAAACATTATCGATATCAATTAAAAATACAAAATGTGTCGATTACATCTAGAAAAACAACAACAGAAAAAAATCATATCGATGTTTCTGTATAAATACTCAACTTGATATCTTGATCGACATTCGCTTTGTATGGAGATGCTCTCGATATGTCGTCGCATATCATTAGATCGCGTGTATCGTTGCGCGTTTTATCAGTCTGCGATGATTCGTAATTATTGGGCGAAGACGCCTGCAACAAATACGATACAAAGCCCGATCAATTTCCGCTTATAGAACCTTGCTCCGCTGAGTTGTTTCAACGCGGATGCGTATCGCGCAAGATGAATCGCTGCAAGGCACCTTATTCCCGATCGTAGGAGATCGCTTTCTCGAGCTGTCGTGACTGACGTGAATTTTTAATTCATCGACGCGATTCAAATGAAGCGGAGTTCTCCTAGGCGACGGGCTCCATTAGGGCGACTCCGTCTCGGTGCCAGGAACCCGAAGACGGTGGCTCGCCGGGAGAAACGCGGTGAGAAGAGGATGGGTCGATCCATGCGATGTAGAAGGAGGATCTCGACGAAAACAACAGATCCTCTCGCCCCGTCCTCCATCCTCGCCGAGCGTATTCATAAAACCATCAAAATGGCTAGCGTTCATTTGTTCCTGCGATGTATCCGTGAAGCCGGCGGGGTCTGGTAAAATGATAGATGTACGCAGCATCCCCCTCGGTACGAGGGGCGCCATCGACGGACCTATCGGAGCGGAAGAGAGACGGGGCCAAAAAGAACGAGACAGAGAGGAAGAGAGAAAGAAAGGGAAAGAACGATGTCGATCTATGAGGCGTTTCTTGTGAGGGAGAAGGAGAGACGGCGGATAAAGAGAGAGGGGACTTCGCGAGCCAGAGAGATTGGAGCATTCTGGGAGGGGTATTCCGAGGGACGTATTGATGGTCCTGGAAATTGAAAACGCGCCCGGCCAGCCGAAGTGGGTTTGGCTTCCTTCTCTTGTCCCGATTGTTTCCGTCGGCTGGAATTTCGGAGCAAAATGGCGCTCGTGCGGTGATATCAATGATCTGGGTTATCGTGTTTTTAACATCTAACTTCCGAAGCTATTTTTTTTGGCATACTCATCTTATTTCTTACGAAGCAACTTTTTCATTGGCGGCATTATTAGAATTTCCTTTTTTATTACATTTTTATAACCAGCAATAAGATGTTGTGTATATTCTCCTCTATTAAATTGTTTAAATATTTAATTGTTACTGAAGAGGAAATGTTTTTAGATATTAAAATTTTTATTCTTCAAGATACTTTCGTGGTTGAGATAAATCCAGAACGACGAGCCACAAAATGTGAAATATGTCGCGAGTTACATATGATTCGAGGCAGCGTGACTCGCGCCATATCTCCGACGACCGCGATACCATATTGAATTCGTATTTACTCGCGGCGATCAAGGCTGATTTGAATTATGCTTTCTATCCGCGCTGGTCCTTGTAAGGCGGTTGATCGGGGCAGACAGTCGTAACAGTTCGTAAACGTTAATTGAGAGCTATGCCAGCCATGCAAGTCCGTATCGCTGACAGGACCTCCATTGTCGCATCGAGGGTTGCGTCGTCGAGCGGGACCGACGTTTTCTTCGAGAGTCGAAAGAGATGACGTTGGGCCCAAAATAAGGCACACAGCTATACGCGTTCGTGACTCTTCAAAAATATTTTAGGACCGCCTGTAGGATGCAGAAACTTTTTAAGTTAACAAAGAATTTCTCAAGTTTTACTAAATATTATGCAGGATGTCCTTCCAAGTTTAGATATCAGAGGAGACATATATTAAGGGAAAAAATTATATCTAAATAGTATGATAAACTGCAATATTTGCTATTAATCCGAAAAAGGAATGTTTTCAGATTCATGATATTTCTAGTACCTACGTGGTGAAGTGTCCGTTTTTGTCTCGCGTGAATTCGATTTTAGGACGCTAGGATAGATTGAATTTTGTATTCATAACTCCGTAGAGCTCAGCGTAACGCACCACTCAACAACGATACATCATATCGTCGAATGAAAAAGTGACCGGAGCGTAGGCAGAGGGGGATGAAAGATTTGAGAGAGGATGACAAGGGAGAGCAGCGAGGAGAGAGAGAGAGAGAGAGAGAGAGGGGCGGAGAGAGAGAGAGAGAGAGAGAGAGGCAGATTTTGGCGGGAGGAGAGAGATAGATAGAAAGCCGGTGGTTGTGGATGGCCGCTATCAGGGACTCGCTATGATTAATGATCGAGTACAATACTGTTTTCATTAAACTCATTTCACTGCAGCTCGCATGTACCGCCGCGCTACGGGCGACCTATGGCCCGGGGCATACGCCCGCCCTTGGGCCCTTTTTCATGTCGGCGGTAGGGTCGGCCGGTCGGTCGCTTGATTATGACGTCTCCATAAGGCTCGACCTTGGCCGATTCCAATAGCGCTCGACTGAATTCGGCCATTGTTGCGCGAGCTTCATCTCAAATTCGTCAGCTCCACGGATTCGTAATCATCTTTGTTGAAATTACGTTTTGTGATCGAGCACCGATCACATCTCTCTTCGAGAGCCGCGCTCCACGAGAGTCGGGTCCTTCACCCCTGCTTGACACCTCTCAGATGCGAGAACGTCGTTAATTACGGTCAGCGCTCGTTACATCACAGCGCTACTCTTTCAATCTAATTTTCTAGCTAATTTACTGGCTCCTCGTTACAGTTTATTAATTGATCAATTATAATTAATGCGCTAGATAAACTTTACTTTTGACGATAAGCCGCGTTGTTTCGACATTTTTCGACGTTTCGCGAGACGTCTTTACTTTTGCGCATAATTTCATCTCTCCTGCGATAATGATTACAAAAATATTAAAAAAGATCTTTTCGTTCGATCGGATCTGTTGTTATTTCTAGGATGATGCCAAGGAGTCCGAGGAGCCGCAGGAAGATGATCCATGGGCAGGACTTCCTTACACCGTAGATCTTGAAACTGGTAAGCTTATTTGCGTTGTTTATCTGTTCTCCTTCTCATATTTACGTAATACTTTAATAAAAAAAAGGAAAGGTTCGATCTATTAAAGGCGATATTGATCGAGCTTTTATAATCGAAATTATTCTTCGGGCGTTCTTTTATTTCGCCAGCGTATCGATCGCAATTTTTATCTCGTTGTGCACTTATCGGAGATGATCGAAATCCCGTTTTCGGATACCAATTAAAGAGTCGGTCGGCGCACATGCTGTGCATGTTTCACGTTGGTCCGTGTGCCGGCAAGAACAGCTAAATACATCTGGCGCTCGCGGCTCTTTACGTCGGAAGCGTATCGAATTAACGCGGCAATTTGTAAGAGCCAATCCGAACATTCACTATAGTCCGAGCCTGCCGCACCTGGCCGCACCTTTGCGCGGCTAATTAGCATAAACACGCCGACCGAATGCACTTCGCTGGCCATTCCTTTAGAAGTATACCATATACCGTGAAATATCTCGTCGCCATGCATCGTGAAAAAACATATAATTGAAGACGTACGGTCTTAAACGTGTTAAATGCCAAATTAAAAGGAGTTTAATTACATTGTAAAAATTTTATGCGACCCTTAATATAATGACGCTTAATCAGAAATACTAGAGCAATTAAATTAACTATTACAGTTTTCCATAAATACACGGAAAAAAAAGAATGGTTAACTCGCACAGAAATCTGTTTGTGTCAACCAGATTCTGGTTGACACAAACAGATTTCTGTGCGAGCCAACCAGAATTTGGTTGGCATAAACATTCTTTTTTTTCCGTGTAGCGATTATCAAGATCGTGATTGAAGATTTACGTTTATATAATTAAATAATTAATTCATGTGAAAATAGAGACCAGACGCAATGTAAGATCGACAAAATTATCGTACAAATGGAAAACGTACATCACACACATACGTATATAGCAGTTGGTAACGAACGTTAATAGACCAGGCTGCATCACATTCCTTTTTTTTAATCGTTTCTTTGGCATTCTTGCCGCGCGCTTTCTGTCGCATAATAAAAAAGGGAGGTAAGTACGTTAGCGGCGAGAAATGTTATGCGACACGAACTGCATGTGGGAGAATGTCGAGGACACTCGCGCGAATGTCGGGAGCGAGAGAGATGGAAGGAGACTGTAACGAGCGCGCATGCAACGCGCCGCGGCGTCTACCTGCATGCCAAGGTGCACTTTGTTCAGGTATATAACTACGGGTTTCCAGGCAGGCAGGTTCCAGTTCCGGAGGACTCGAGGCTGGGGAGTGGCTTCAGGAACGCCCTCGCTACCTTCCTCCCTACCTCGCCTTTCCAACCCCACCAAGCCTGTCCAGCCCTTCTGTCGGGTTCGGTTCCCCTCTTCGCTCTTTCTCTCTCTCTCCCTCCCCCTCTCTCTCTCTCTCTGCATTTAATTACTTTGCGCCCGACAGAATATACGCCTAGCTACGAGACACTCTGCGTCGAGCGTGCTATCAACGGTTGACGAAGGGTCCGCTTGTTAAATTCTCCTTAGAAATTCATATATCGATGTCCCGCTCGTATGTGACGGCGAGGATTGTCTTAAAACAATTGACAATTTTGGGAATGTCTTGAGAAAGAACTTAGAGAAAATTTTATCGAACGTTGACTTTATGTAGAATTTGGAAAAATATCCAACAGTAGATATCCTGGCAGTGAAACGAAATCGGAATTACTGCATTACTTATATTTTTATTAATACTTAAAAAGTATTAATTGTTTACATGCCATAGTTATACTATGTCTTTTTTATTTTCTTTAGCCATAGTATGATATGTAGTTTGTTTGCATCTCAAAAATAATATTATAAAACTAATACCAGCTCTATGATTTGAAACTTTCCTTCGTTTAAGACGACGAAATGAATTAATCGGACAGTGCGGTAATAACTTTTTGAGCAGAGAATGGACCAAGAAGAGCAGCAGAGCTCATTACGCGGTTATCTCGTCGTCGATCAATCGAGATATTCGGCGCATGGCGTGTATGATTAATGAGTTACTAGACTAATACATAAGAAATTCTTCCATCATCCTTATTCCGTAGGGCTTGATGGGAGAAAATGGTGGTCCGACGTAACATAAAGCAAGAGAGCTGCGTGATGCGTGTGCTGAAATAGAAATGGCGAGTTGATGACTAGAAATTAATTGTAAAGCTAAATTTAAAATAATCGATGAAATTCGCAATACAGGCCGTAAAGCTGTTACATTTATGCGAAATCAGAAAAATTATTTGCAGCTAATCTCCGCTGCAGTTATGACCATAGCCGTCATTACATATTAATTTATTTGTTTTATATAGAAAAATATATAAATATATAGTTAACGCGTGCTACTGCTTCTCTCTTGATTTGTATAACATATCTCATATTTTCGGTTGCTTCGTGGTTTAATTTTTCCGTGGTGAACCTAATAAATAAGAAAGTCTCATTCTTCAGTCAATATTAAGCAATTTTGATTCAATATTTAAGTTACAGCTTAATAGTTGAAGAAATATTTATTATTAAAAGAAACTAAGAATATTTATTATTACAAAAAATTGCGGAGGGTATTGATCCTTATCGCTCTTTTCTGTGAAAAAATCGGCTTTGAGTTTATCACAAAATTTATCTTTAAAAATAATGCGGCACTTATAACGCAAGCTGCATTGGTATTTGCATGAAAAATCATTATATATTCGCGAAACGAATTTCGTGCCAATCGCGATATCCGCGCGCGAGGTTGGTAGTTCGCAATGAAAAGAAAAGAGGAATAGATGAAAGGAGGCAGCATATATGTTACCATCGCAGCGCAAGGTGCTTGTACCAATTTGACGAAGCATGATGGATTGTACAGCGGCTCGTATGTAAAAAATTTACATCTACGGAATAAATTATCATGGCATTGTCTCGAGCGCGAGCGCGTTAGAGACGCTCGGTACGTTTTGTTCAACGTATCGTGAATGGGTCTCGACTAAATGTATACAGGGCCGTGTAATGCGTTTCATTCGGCCGGTGGTTGCACAATTATCGAAAATATTCTCGCACCACGCGTGGTTCGGTCAAGGTGAAACGTATTCCGAACGTCGGGACTATTATCTCAGACATACAAATCTTAATAGTAGTGCTCGCGATCGGTGATCGACTGAAATAAGCGTAACCCGACCGGTTCGCTCGTGATACTTTTATATTTATTATTACGATACGTCTATGCGAACGGAAAGGTTCGAATAATCGCGTAGCGGACTATTAGCACCTTCGATACTGAATAACCTTTATCGAGATCGACGAGTTGTGCTGAGAGATCGGTTTTCGTTACGCCTCGTGAGATTCAAGTCGTGTAATGGGCGTTCAGCATCGACAACTCCGCCTTCTTAGATATGCCTGCGACATTATCTGCGACTGCGGCTATACGACTGGAAGGAAATAAACTATACGAGATTATAGCGCAGAAACTCTATATAAAACCGAAACCGTTTTGCTGATCAGTCGCATTCACCAGATATTAAGTAATGTTGCGCAAAAAACGTTTGTCAAAAAATGAAAAACTAATGCGAAGCAAAGAATGGTTTTTTAAGTAACGAAAGTAGAATTTAAAAGTATGGATTTACAAAGCTCTCTTTTTATATTTCTTTAAATGAATTCACAATGGCATTATACATAATTTATTATCGCCATTGTGAAGTTAGTTTGCATGAGCAGGAATATTCACAAAATTATTATTATTAGGCACCAAGATCCGCCGTGACCGATAGGGGCTTTCTTTCATATTTATATTTGTTACATAATTTATTATTCAATTACTGTTGATATTACCATATCAACAAATGTGATGTTGTTTACTAAATTAAATTTTTTAATTAGGTAAAAATTTGGCTATTAAATATATTAAAAATATCATGCAATTATAATTAAATGTTTCAGCCGATGTTGGAAATATGCTTTTATCGTTGCTGTTTAAGTTCATAAACAAACGCTGCATTATTCTAATACTATGTTGCATAATTTATGATTAACAGTAATTTCTGCTATTTTATTTTATTGTTCTCGTAACGTAACAGTGATAACAATTTTATTATTGATATTTATTCGCTGATATACGTATAAATAGGAACAATTGAAATAATTAATATTGCAGTATATTGTATTATTTCGTAACGTAATTTATTTTAATATAGTTGAAGTTACTTTTATATTTGCATTTCAATAATTATTATATATAGTTAAAGCTGTCTCTTATACACATCTAGATGTGTATAAGAGACAGCCTTTCGATCGGTGATCGACTGAAATAAGCGTAACCCGACCGGTTCGCTCGTGATACTTTTATATTTATTATTACGATACGTCTATGCGAACGGAAAGGTTCGAATAATCGCGTAGCGGACTATTAGCACCTTCGATACTGAATAACCTTTATCGAGATCGACGAGTTGTGCTGAGAGATCGGTTTTCGTTACGCCTCGTGAGATTCAAGTCGTGTAATGGGCGTTCAGCATCGACAACTCCGCCTTCTTAGATATGCCTGCGACATTATCTGCGACTGCGGCTATACGACTGGAAGGAAATAAACTATACGAGATTATAGCGCAGAAACTCTATATAAAACCGAAACCGTTTTGCTGATCAGTCGCATTCACCAGATATTAAGTAATGTTGCGCAAAAAACGTTTGTCAAAAAATGAAAAACTAATGCGGAGCAAAGAATGGTTTTTTAAGTAACGAAAGTAGAATTTAAAAGTATGGATTTACAAAGCTCTCTTTTTATATTTCTTTAAATGAATTCACAATGGCATTATACATAATTTATTATCGCCATTGTGAAGTTAGTTTGCATGAGCAGGAATATTCACAAAATTATTATTAGGCACCAAGATCCGCCGTGATCGATAGGGGTTTTCTTTCATATTTATATTTGTTACATAATTTATTATTCAATCACTGTTGATATTACCATATCAACAAATGTGATGTTATTTACTAAATTAAATTTTTCAATTAAGTAAAAATTTGGCTATTAAATATATTAAAAATATCATGCAATTATAATTAAATGTTTCAGCCGATTTCATGTTGGAAATATGCTTTTATCGTTGCTGTTTAAGTTCATAAGCAAACGCTGCATTATTCTAATACTATGTTGCATAATTTATGATTAACAGTAATTTTTGCTATTTTATTTTATTGTTCTCGTAACGTAACAGTGATAACAATTTTATTATTGATATTTATTCGCTGATATATGTATAAATAGGAACAATTGAAATAATTAATATTGCAGTATATTGTATTATTTCGTAACGTAATTTATTTTAATATAGTTGAAGTTACTTTTATATTTGCATTTCAATAATTATTATATATAGTTAAAGTTAGCCAGCCAAAAATTTATGTGCATTTAGCTGAAAATTATATAAAGCAAGCTAAGGCGATGTGTTGTAAATAATTTTGTTTTAGTACAACGTATATTTTCTATATTATTTTTTAAATTAAAAATCTTTCTAGTTCGATACAAAGAATATTTAAAAAACATATTAGATAAAAATGAAGATTTATGTCTATTTCTAAACGTGATATATTCGATAGCAACATAAAATTTCATCTTAAAACAGAATTGAATACAAAGTCCGCGAATATTTTGCGTCGTGCTTTAATAGAGAAGCTTCTTTCTTGTAGTACAAAAGGCAACGCAATTTCCTCGATATTTCGGCGAATCGAGGGAACGAGCTGTATATCGATACGGGACGAGTGTAGAGGGACAGTGAAATTGGTGGGGATCTCTCGATGGGAACGCATGCGTAAGCGCATAAAACTGAACATCTGCCACGTGCGCGGGCGGCGCATAGTGCGTGGACTGAAATCACGAGGGGTAAGAGGGATGGAAAGCATGGCCGCATCCGCCATGCGCAACCGCCCAGGCGCGATCGACTAATTTTCTGTCTATTTCCAATTTCGGTATCGGACACCTAATCAAGGGAGCCGTTAGAAGAACGTGTGTAAGATAAGAGAGGTCTTATCAATTTTCATTACATTATATTCATAAAGTTCAGAGGTAAAATGGATCAATCCTCTCTGGGGGTAAAATTGAGTTTTTTTTGGCTATTCTATAGGCGAACTCGTTAAAAGGTAGAGCTTATTTATCCGGGAGCTTTTTACTCTATACGTGACGAAAACATTCTTTCATGTCGTTATACAATTTTTCTGGTTTATTGCAGAGGAATAAATCACAAAATGAATAATAACTAAACCTTTAAAAATTTATTTTTTATTTTCTTAAACTATAGAAGATTTTTGAAAGTTATCAAGATAATCTACTTTGATCGTGAACGTATGTGAAACGTAAAGTGTATTAGAATATGGTTGATTCATTTTATTTTTTTATTTCACAATCATAATCGCAAATTATATCGCAATTTATAATCATGATGCTCTTATGATTGAACGGATTAATAACGGTATATAGCCTCATATCGGCAAATACAGAAGAATGATATGGAAACGAGAAAATACAGTCGGCAGCAAGGAACGATAGACGCAATCGATAGACCGCGTTGTGTTAATTTCCGTTTCGATTCGTCAAGGGTTGCCTCCGGGGGGAAAAAAATAATATCCGACTATCTCCACGCATGGCAATAGCCGTGACCAATTCCTCCCGAAGTGGATTTGGAATTAGACGCGGGAACCCCACTTCGGACCGCACTCCACTCCGGATCGGGCGCTCCGCGATTCTCGAAAACTCCTCGTCATCTCTCTTTTCGAATAACTGCAAAAAATCAGCTTCAACTATGATCCCCTGCCCTACTTAATCTCCCTAGAAAAACTGGACGTTTCGAGGATTGTAACAGGGAACGAATGCGTGAAGGATCAAAGGATTTCGCAGCAATAAAATTTCTCGAGGAAAGCGATGCCCTAGTTCGCGGGAATTCGCCGTTCAGCGGACAATTTTTGTGAACGCGATTCGATTCCTCGCCACATCCCGAGAGGGAATCAATATTTGGAGCTGTGCGTGTTCCGCCATGTTAGTCCAGCTATATGCCAACCAGCGGCGGCCCCCATGGGGGATGTGTCTGCGAGGGCAGCTGGCGAGGCGTGTATGGGGGTTACAGGGATACTCGGAGCCATGACTTGCCACATCCACCCCTGTAACACGAGCACGCACCATTACTCATATCGCGGCTCGTTGCACGCCACGGATTCGGGACGAATCCAGGAGGGCACTTCCAGGAAGCCTCGGGATGAAAATAGGCGGCAACAATAGCCGCGACGTCATGTCTAGCTTCGTGCCAGCACAATACGTAGCGCAAAAATATAATCGTGCCAGTACAATATGTAATGCAAAAGTAGAATCACGTCGAAGTTAGAACATTTTGCGAAAGTGCAGTGCTCGTACCATGCGACTTTTGTAACAATCCGAACATAATTAAGCTTAGTATATACTACACCGAAAGAATGATAAGGTTGCCACAACCACAATAATAGTAATATTTGGTTCAGCCACGTCCTGTGGTTGTCACATTCACATTGTTTTGTGTAGTGCATCTATATATGTTTGTCTCAACATTCACTATGTTTGCTGTACCAAATGCATATAGTTGCCTTCACATCAATGTGAATGTGACAACCACAGGACGTACTGGCTGTACCAAATATTACTATTATTGTGGTTGTGGCAACCTTATCGTTTTTTCCGTGTAGATACCACTGTAAAGCTAATGCTATCTCTTTATGAAATTTGTTTTAATGATAAAAAAAGCCTGTACGTCAAATTATTCATGATCCAAAGCATTTTCTCCTGCAAAAGGATTTTTATCCGCGCGCGCGCTCAATTATTTATATACGTATATCATTCGCGATAACTGTAGATGAGAGAAAACGTTCGACTTTTGCGACGTGTACCATATTGTGCTCTCGTACACGTATTAGATACACAGATTCACGCGAGAAACTAACTAACTAACTAATTAAATTGCGAATTCCACCTTCGGTGAAAACCGGCCGTTCGTCGTGCGAAACGACGATGCTCAAATTATCTCGCGAATATCTCGCCAGCGCGGAACATACGGGCATTATCTGTAATGAAGGCTGACATTGATAAATATAATTGTAATAACGTATTATATTTCACAGTGCTCGCAAACCGAGTTCGAATGCCAATCGCAACGTTCGGCGTAATTATATCTGCCCGGATTGGCCGAGCCGACTCCAATCCTTCTCTCGTCCGCGAATACTTTAATTAATCCCTTCGTTAATCTGATATTAATAAAATGGAATACGGAGAGAAAGAGAGAGCAAGCGAGAGAGTCGCTATAGAACGTCCATTTTAAAGCCGCGTCGACGTGCTCAACAAAAGGGCTGGATTCCTTCTCGACGAGCACGAGCGGCTGCTCCTCCGCTCCTTCGCCACGTCCTTCGTATATCTCAAACGTTTCAATCCTATCGGCGGATTAAAACATTAACATAAAACTCGTATTAGAGTCAAGCTGCACAGAGTGTCGGAGATGACGACAGTCGCCAGTAACGATGAAAAATTAAGTTCGTGGCACCTCCTCCTCTTTCCTCTCGTCCTTTTAGCTTTTCGAAGTTCTCGCCGCCGTACAATAGAGCTTGTCTACAGTCTGTAGAAGTCGTTACCTGGTTGAGATCGTCTCTACGATTTTGTGAGGTTTTTTGCAAATCATGCTAGTTCTATACGCGACCGGTGTGCCTCGCGTCTCGTCGAAACCTCACCGAATTCGACTTTCGACTTTTGCTACTGGATAATAACACAATATCGCCGTTCCTTTTGAGAAGAAAACTTGTTTCCATTCAGCATTCATGACCGTAACAGTATTTTCGAGCGTTTATTATTATTCGAAGAAACTGTAAATTACTGAGAACATCAGAATTTATTGAGAACCGTGCATATATTTTTTAAATAAATGCGTACTTCGTACAATTTCAACATTTCTATTATTACCGGATAAATCATATTAGAACATGAAGTATTCTTGACTAAGCTGGCTAAAACAGGAACTCGAGTACGAGAAAGAATGCAAAGCCAAACATTAAATAAACAAAAGACCGCATTGCTAGTACACTGAGGCGAGGTTCTTCTGGTAGAATCGTGTTGGTTTAGGATAGATATGTATCAGACTGCGTGAGTTAAGGTCAGCCTGTCACCTCAAGTACCATTAGCCCTTTCTAGACACCCTCTCCGTTCTACCTCCAACCTGTCATTAATGCATCAAGGTATTTTTTGTCGACGGACTTTCCTGAGAATCTCTCGCAAGCAATAAAAGGAACGGCTATTTTGTATCAATCAGGCATTGGAATGGACTGTGTATAATGGAAGCAATAATGGTACACGTAGATACTTATTTAAAAGGCACTCTTATTCGCAACTTTAATCATAATATTCATTACAATTAGTCATTATTCTTAAGAAATTCAATAAAGAAAATATCAGAAAAATCTGCAAAATTGCTAGCGCCATTGCTTCTTGAAATAGATATAACGTATAGATATAATATATAGAGCTACAATACACAGAAAACATGATGTAGCGAAAAATGCATATTAAATATTCAATTAAATGCAGATAACATTTAAAGATGCGAAATTTTTCTTAAACCGATTTAAATAGTTCCATACTGAATATGTGTGTATTAATTAGAACAATTTTTCATGCAAACCATTATCTATGTTTTAAATTTCTCCACTTGTCTCCAGAGGAGACGAAAGTTCTTTCACATACGAAAAGTATGATAATAGTTAGAGATTGACCGATTTAAAATCTGTTTTGTCATGTGGGTTACTATGTCCCGCGGAAGAATTTGTGCATCACCACAACTTGCAACAAGGAACTTTGGAAGCCAAACCGTTATAAATCAGCATTTGCGAGTTAGACTAAGAAACAAGTACGGCCACAAAAGTTGTTATATTAGTATACGTTCAAAAATACGTACATAAATTAAATATTGTTGTCGAGAATAAGCATTTTTGTAGCAATTCCTATTTTTGTCAAATCAATGGATTTATTGAATTTACGTATAAATTTATGTTATCGAGACGTTTCTCGTGTAATTAGTAAAGACCTATTGTTAAGAAAATTACTCTATCCGTAAAATTCAAGTTTTATCCAAAATGAAGCTGATTTGTACACTGCAAATCGTCCAGCACAGAGCGCGTTATTCTAGACGTAATGTCATGATAACATCTGTCTCTCAGAACACGTTTCCCGCGAGCCAACGCTCGACTTCGCCCGCTTTTGCGAAGTGCCCAATAAAACTCGGATTTTATCAGACAGACGACGCGTTACAATAAAATATTTCTTACGAGCTACCGCAGTTTGCTCGGCGCGGTTTGGACGATAAGTCGAGCATACCTGAAGGAAGCACCGTCGCTTCGTGTCTGGCCGGTTGGCGAACGCCTCCGATATGACGGGCTAAGCCGGAAGGAGATAGGTAACGGGAGACGAAGTTTTCGGAAGTCGAAATGAGAAAAATGCACCTTCTAAGCATGACTCGACTACCGCGGTGGCTCTCGTGGTGGACGCGTGGCCATCGAAAAGTGCAAGCTAGACACGAAGAGAGAACGTCATACTATGAGGTGGCAACAATGCTCATTGACGGGCACCACCAGATCGAGAATGACTTGTACGTATGAGGTGTTAGCAAGGTTTCTGACCTCGTTTTCAGAATTCTTCCTTGCGTACGAATGCCGTCTTGATTACCTTGCTCTTTCTGCGTGGCGAGATGGGAAAATTCGGATTTTGCAATTGCTTGCTTCACATTTAATTCCACGTGTGCCAGTTGAAATTAAGTAATTGTTTGTCATTTAATAAATTACAACGGCAAAAGATTTACCCTCTTTGATATAATTATTGGCAGTACCTATTGCTATTTTTTTTCTGGATTAAAGAAATCTAGCATCACGGTAAATTCTGAATTAAAGAAATCTAGCATCACGGTAAATTCTGAATTAAAGAAATCTAACATCACGGTAATGTAAAATCTAAATATGTCGTGCATTTATTTTTATTTCAGAAACGCGAGTCTATCAATTTTAACTGTATCTATTGCACTGTTTGACGTAGCTCTTTGTGTTTACTTCCACGATTACCGAACCGTGTCATGACGTATTCACGGATCTGCAAACTGTTTGCTCGAAAAGAGAGGTGTGACATCGTTTTTGTGAGCGTATTCGATTACGCGGCATGTCCGTTGTCTGAGCGATGACCAACGTTTTTCAGCCGCCATTATTCCCTTAATTACGTTACCTTACCGTGAATTTCGACACCCGACTTCGTTTTACAATTGCCGGTACAATTCACGCCTCATTGTTAGTCAAGATGGCTATCAATGTCTGAAACTGGTAAAGCTGAACGCAACCGTGAAAATACTTAAACTGTAAAATTCACGCAGCTGTGATACTTTCTTTATTGAAGTATTCTCTTCTATAGATAACGGGAAAATTTTATGGAAAAGTGTTTGAAATTTTGTGCCAAAATAATTCAATGTTACACTCCTCAAAATGTACGACATTATTACTGACTTATACTACTACTTCACGGTCAACGATTCATGTATTAATCACTATCCAGGAATAATGTTTAAAGGTGATTGCTCGTAATTTTAATTTCCGGCGGTAAGAACGATGAAGAATTTATCGCTTTGCACATCGTTGTATTAAGTGTTACGGGGTAATCGCCGAGTCAGATGTATGCTAAAGGAACAGTAAACGGGTTCAGGCCACTTTCCGACGGCATGTTGCTATTGAGCGCGCTGTTGAATAATAAACTCACATTACGCGTTTGACGAGGAAACGAAAAGAAAAAGTCAAAAAGAGCCGTGTCGGTGTCAGCCGACGTTCCGGAACGAGCCTGGAATATTGGCGGAATATTGGAAAGCACAACTTCATGCAGCTACTATTATTTATCGGCTGCATAAGGTGTCCCAGGCTGCGTTCTTCAGGACAATTCCGCAGGATCGACTGCGTATTGTTACGTTACAGTTTTGTCGATAGTCCTATAGTTCGTTCGCGGCGGCATACTGGCAGATACAGTGATTTGCACTTATTGGTTAATAAATCAGCGCTATGGCGCTACGTTTGCCATTAGGTGCCGATATTCTTCGACATATTCATGATGAAGTGACGTTGGCATGGTAAATTGAAATAGCGTCACTCTCCTCAATAGTCCGGCTCGATCCGCGAAATTGTCCATAGTAAACGACGCGAAACGTTTCAGATCTTGATTGTGGGAAGCAGTAATTGATAACGAGGCAAGTTATACTTAAGATTGTGGCAACATTTGCGTTCAGCACGGTTACAGTTATTACATGACAAGATATTGATAAGCATGCACCCTCTTCCAATTTGAAATGACTTTAACTTATGAATTTATGGTTATGATAATATGATAGTATAATGATATTATAATACGAAAGTATTATAGTATAATATCATGATATGACAATATTATAATGATAGTTATAGTTCATAGATATATTATAGTTATAGTTTTATGATGGTTCTGATATTATTACGGAAAGAATGCGTTTTTTATGGATTCAGAGAAGAAGTTATCGATTTAATTTATAGAATTTTCCGTTTTAGTCGACGACTTATCTATACGAAAAATTATTTAACTGTGTCGTTGTCGCTGACGATCAAGGATTGTTATGGTCACAAAGTTTATGCATTCATCGGAGACTTATAGCCACTGTCAAGCAGTCTAGAGTGTAATGCGCATAATAAGTATGCTGACCGTATCGATGGCAATTATGAAATTATTCCAATACATGCCAGCGGATCTCGAACTGCGTTCGAATGAGAGTGACGACACAAGAATAAGGGGTATCAATGGAGCGGGCATTTGTGACAGGATTTAGATAGCATCTTAACAGCGGCGGTTTACAAGCTTTATCATCCGGCGGTTTTAACCTAGTGACTGGCTCTTAGAATGGCTAGTCATGAGGACTAAATAGGCATGTTTATACAAATGCACAAAAACAATGCTAATACTAAATTATAGCAGCAATGAATCTCTCTCTATCCTTACAAGTTGCCTCTGTGATTTTTTTATTTTTTCTATGTATATTTATTATAGAACATTATAAATTATTATTAACATTTAAATCATGTTTCGTGTGTTTCTAAATTATTTTTCAATACAAGATATTTAGCAACTAGTGTAAAATCAGAACAAAATTTATCATGAATACAAAATCCACACACACCACACACACACACACACACACACACACACACACACACACACACACACACAATCTTCTTACATACATAATTCTTATATAATTTAATGCATAATTTTTATATACATTATATATTTTTATACTTAATCCTGAAGTTAAAGTTAAAATAAAGTAAAATTTTTTCCTTCAATTAATTAAAAAATAAAATGTTATTAAAGTTGCTTAATTTTTAATATAAAATATTTTTAAAACAATTTTTTGCTTACATTTTCTCAACTCGAGTGTCAATATAGTTAAACATTTTTCTTTATAGTTACAAGCCCGCATTTTCGCATAATGTACGTTATTGTATCGCAACCCTCACATAAATTTTTCTTCTAAAAGATAAAAAGATCGTATCTTCTGAACCGATTCCCATTGCGACCGATGTTACGACAAATGCTATTGGAGCAATTGGCGTGGTCCTCAGGGCGAGAGGGAGGGTTGCTAAGTCGGGGGATGACTCGGGGCTATGCCAGGGCAAGATGCACCCCTGACTAAGCCCGTGGCACGGCAACGAGGAGCGGATCAAGCCCGGGTATACGTTCCCGGATCGCAGTGGGGAGCCGGAGAATGGCATTACGGGTAGAGAGACCTTCCCTCTCTTCCCACCTCGCCTCCGAGCCGCGTATTGTCTGGCAGCCATATTGGAGTAACAGCCAACCCCGTCGTGATTGGTCCGTTTTTTAACGGAGAGCCCGTGGCTTGGCACAATACTCGACCAGCCCGTGGTTAGGCAATGCCTGGCTACGCGATAGTCTATCAGTCGACTCCATGCTGCGTTCGCTTCGAACTCGTCTGTCGGCGGTGCCCGGGTATTATGATTCTCCTCAAGATCGGATCGTATAACGCAGAGGCGATCCACGTCACGGGACGATAAAGGGAATCCCCTATTCAGACCCGAGACCAATCTGGTTCCGAGTCCAGTCTAGTCCAGTCCGGTCCAGTCCGATCCGTGTGCGTCAAGTTTTCGCAATTTTTCCCCGTCGAAAGTCCCATCGGAAATCCTTGGTTGCCGCCGATGACGACTATGATGACGATCTAAGGTCATTCGCGTGAGACTAAGCGCCAGTGTAACGTCCAAAGACGCTAAAGAATGCGCTGAGGATTAGCCTGCACCTTGGGAGTTCTTGCGGACAAGTTGTTCGCGCAGACATTTTGTTCCCTGTCGGAGTTACCCGCTATGAAAGATCGATGTTCCAGCAGGAGAACGACGCTGTTATTCGAGCTGCAGATCCGTAAACGAAACAATGTGTCTAGTGCGAGAACTTAGGCGTATCTTGATAATTGTTTGCGATCAAAACGAAATAGTTTAGTGACTCAAGTACTGCCACTGTGGTTACTGTTGTGAACGGAGTTTTGGATTACTTTTCGGGTTCTTTGACGTCCCGGATTAGGATCTAGCGGACAAAGGTATGCGTAGAGAAGCGTCAAGCGATTGTATTTGTGTCATATTGCAGCGCGACTCGGAGCATTGCGTAACGCAGGCACGTGTAGTTGCTTTAACGGCTATTTGTCTTAATCGTCGCGGTTTGACAACAGACATGCGACGCTTCATTGACAATGATCACGAGAAACTCTAGTTTACACATGTCAAATCTTGTACTGGCGATTAATTCTTCTTAAACTCGAAAAGTTGCCTACGGATATTTTTCAAACACTTTTCGTCTTGACTTTAGCTCCCATAATTATCGAATAATTAATATTTGCGGATTGTATACATACCCTGGTGATTATAAATAATTATATCTTACGAAATATCCTAAACGTGATTGGTCTACGATCATCAGAAACAGAATTAGAAAAATTTGCAAGTGCAACTGTTTTTTCAATGAAAAACTTTGTACAAATTTATCCGACGGCCAACGAACCGTCATAATTGCTGATTAGTTTATGTCCTATTATTTCAAACACAGTATTTTTACTAAATTAACAAGAATGTTATTTGTCAGACACTATTGTAGAAAATTTAGTCCGATTTGTACGAAAAGACATTTAAAATCTCTATTTAAATAATTTAGTAATTTAATAAGAAATATACACTCACCAGTTTATATTCGTATTAATGTTATTGCTGCATAGTACTGGCAACCTTCTTTCTTCATACATCCTCCAAAGTTGGATGCTAAAGCTATCAATTATCTTCCCGTTAGAGTTTAATCACGTTAAATTTCTAATGAACTTCCATGTTTAGCTAAAAAGATCAACCAAGAAGCTTTTAAAGAGATATGATAAGCATAAGACACATCGAGGACGCGTCCATCTAATCGACCGACCAGTTCACACACTCGTTCGACGAAACAAGACACGACGAAACGGCCGACAGTTCGACATCGATCAGCGGCAGGATTGATGATCGCAATTACGATTTATCGTTCACGGCAGGTGACGCGCGACGATTCGCGCGCTCCTCCGGCTCCAAATGAGACGTCAAGCTCCGTTCTGGAGTTAACTGGCACCGGATTGTCACCCTTTGTCGAAGGGCACGAATGAGATTATCGCGACATGTATACGTATTGTCACCCCCGGGGGTAGGACAATCGTGCCGGCGCATTCGACCTCGAGGATTCTCTTCCGGCGCGGCGTCCCGTCGGATACGCTGCGAACGAATCGGAAAGAGGTCGAACAAGAGCGCGTTCTCCCGGTCCTCGGCAGGATCGTCGGCACCGAAAATTCTGTCGAGTAATGCAAGAATTATTATCCAACGCGGCGGACCGTCGGGTTGAAGGGAGAGAAAAAGGAAGGTGGGGGGGCGGAAGAAAATGGTCGTTAAGCGTGCGCGCGAAATATGAGAAATGATCTGTCGACGTTCCCGTGGCCGTGGAAAAAGCCGAACGCGGGCTTCAAAGAAGCCGTGGAATTGAAAAAGCCGGAGGGCCGCGCCATTAGATGCAGCGTGATAGAGCGAATTCCGTGCGACGGGTTTGGTCGAAGGAAAATCCATTCCAACGACAGAATCTCGAGCGTCGAGGAAAACCGAGACTTTCTTATTTACTCCTTGAAGTGATAATTGTCAGTAATTGCAACGAACTTAATACGACCAGGGACAAACTTTGAACTCCTCGTGATTTAACGCAATTTTTTTAAAAAACTAGCATATCGTATTTAAGTTTTGTATATTAAGTTATTTTATATGAAGGGTTAGGTTTGATAAACGAAATTGATGTATTTTTTCGTAAACAAAAATTTTATTTATATGAGACGAATCGATTTTCTAGAACAATAAGTATCAGCACAGAATGAAATTCAGTGAAAAGTAGGTTTTCCTATCTATTTCTTAACTTTAAATTATCTAAAATATTGTAACGTTTATTTGTGACATTTTTTGCTATATATTTATTTTAGAATCTATTTGTTTTGATTGGAAAACGAAGAGAGAGAGAAAGAGAGAAAAATTGCATTTTTTATATCTTTAATGTTCACATGTACGATAAATTTCTATTGTAGGAATAAGAGCGTAACAGAAATTATATTTTGTAAATACCTGTTATAGAGCAGAGAGAAGCAGAAAGAGCACAAAAATAAGAGTCACAAAAAATTATGCTGCACCGGTTAAAAATTATGCTTGTACCAATTACGCGTGGCGCACACTTTGGCGTGTGTGTGACTGAAAGTAATTTCACCTCGTAATTCCACCGGGCTTTAAATAGGCTTTACATCGAACGGGAAGGGGCTGTTCTGACTTCCCTCAAATTATAGACGGCCATTATCGCGCGGTCGGCCTCGCATTTGGGCCAGACAATGGCCGCCACCACTCGTTAATGTAATAGGCATCCAAAAGGTGCGATCTCTCTCTTTACTGGGAGGCACCGGCACTCACCGGTAGGAACCGCGCAGGACGAAAATCCTCCTCTTTCACGGTCAACCTGTCCGTCGTTTCGTCAGACGGACCTGCCCGGGTACCAGGCAGCCCCCGAAAGAGGAATTATTATTTTATGAGATTATTATCTCTAATAACATCGCCCGGCTACGAGGAGAGAAAGGAGTATGCTTTTGTGTTCGATGGAAATGTTTCACACGTGGAAGTAGCTCGCTCGAGCTGCTCGATATTATCGATGTTTTGTCAAAAGTCCAGGTAGAAATTCTAGGAGCCCTTTTACTTGATGTTCTGGCGAAATGTGGAACATCCTGGCAAGTGATAGCCATAAATAAGAACGTTCGATATACATAAATTGAAGTTCCAAAAAGTCAAGTGAAATATATCATTGTTTAATATAAACAAAGCACCGTTCAATTTTATATTTTATATTTTACGCACGTGTAATTTTTTCAAGAATTTATACGTTTATTCACAAAATTTATAACGCAGGGTAAATATATTTTTAAGTTATTCCGTATTAAATATTTACTATGCAAACTAAATTATTAATCTCACTCACAATAATTTACGTTTATTAAACAGTAGTATATATAATTATGACAATGATAAAATATTAAATATTTTTAGTCTCTATGAGTTAATAGTTTAATTAATATAATAATTTTATTGTGAACCCTTTCTCTCTCCTCGTATCTATTTAATCATTTATAACGTACAAAATTCTTTTAGAATTTAAAAAGATAATATTCTATATAACGTAGAACGATTTCCAAAAAAAGTACAAACAATTTTTCAATCCAGAGTTTTTATTGTTTGGATATAAAAATGTTGCCTGTCTATTCGAGACATATGGAAGTACATTGCGTTAACTATCCGTTGCGTATTTTGGAAACCGTGAACGATTCCAACAGCCTTGTCCATGTTATCTTTTCATGCGTGCGCAAGGGATGAAAGCGGTCACGCGATTGGCTGTAGGGCGGGAACGTACAAGGGCTGCTAGAACTAGCAGGTGGATCTCGAACAAACACCTCTCTTTATCCCTCAATTAGTTAAGTTTTTTCTCTCCCTGATCCCCTGAAAAATTTTTCCTGTCCGTCGCTAGCTGCCAGTTTTCGAGCGCCGCGCTTCGGCCCGTTTCTGCCGAGTCATAAGTTTATTCGGTGCAGTGAAATGTTGTGAATTTATTTTTTCTCACAATTCATGTGCGCGTAATAAGGTGGCGATAAACGATTAATCACGATGCTACTAATTACTTCGTTAATAGTATGCAAGCAAGAGAAGCGAAGATATTTTAGACAGTTTTGTTGCACTTTTAGGCATATCAGTGAACATAATAGTGATTTTAATATAATTAGAAAAATTAATAGCAGCAATAAAATTATGCTGTAACTTTCTAAATAACCGATTGGTGAAACAGTTTTCTCGCAATCAAATCACGATTATTCTGTGTCATAGCATTGCAAATATAGTCAGGTATAAATAAAATCGATAATTATTTGACATGTGCTATAATTAAAGTAATCACGAGCATTAATTTTTAATTGCAGATGTCACACCATAAAAACTTAAATCTAATTAAAATGCAAACATTGATCGTTTTTCATTCCTAATCTTTGATGCAAATATATATAGAAATATGCGAACGATTTCTATTTTCAATCATTGGAAATGTATAAATGAATACATATGCATAATTATATCAGTTAACTTTTAACAAGACAATGCAAAAGTAGAATCAAAACTTGCAAAAATATTGACTGTCTAGCGACTACACTGCTGGAAATTATGGAATAAATATAAAGAAACTTATAGTAATAGTTGTCGATATCGTGTCAGAACAAAGTTACATAATAAGGTAGATAAGAAACCTGTATAACGTCGCACTATGCAATCAGACTAATTAAGTATTCTCGGGTGATCTCTGCGTGAACCTTGCGACTGCACGCGAACTTGTTTACGCTCGCTTATGTTTCATCACCTGCCGCTTCGAAGCACGCGTGCTTCTCACGATGAATCATATAATATCGAAAACTCGTCTCTTTTTCGTCGATCGTCGAGCTTCGTGAAATGATTTAGCTAAGTCTCGATTGATTTGTCGAGCATTTCGAACGAAACGTCTATGTGCTTTACAGGCGAATACATTCTTAGCTCCGGCAGTCAGAACGGAAGTGGAAGTAGCATCGTCGAAGAGGACGATCCGCTTCTCAACGAAGCATCGTTGGCTTTGGACAACCACCCCTTGGCTGACTTAACCGATCATTCTCTGGGGCTAAACGAAACTCTAGGACTCGAGCATGACTTTACTTCAGAACTACTCGGAGGTAGTCTCTTGGAAAGCGCCGGCGTAGAAGGCCTGCTCAGCAACGATACTCTGGGCTTGCCCGACGAATTTAATCTCGAGGAGGCGCTTCAGCTCGTTGGCCTCGATGAGGCTCAACCAGAGGTTTGTGGGATATCTTCATATCTTCTATTTGGAAGTAACTACAATTTGAGAGAAAAGACAATATGTTAATATTTCGTCTGTCTTTCAATACCGAGCTATGCGATACAGATCGTAAAATTTTATTTTTACACGGAAAAAAAGTGGCTGCCGTAGCTAAAACCTTCGTGTGGTAACTAAATTGCAGTCGTAATATATGGACAGCAAAATCTTAGCTGTGCTACCTATTTCATTGCTGTCGTGATTATAAATTTCTAAACTACAGCAAAATGTTTGATTAACTATGGTAGCGACAAATTTTTTTTCCGTGTATAAATATCTTTGCTGTTCAGTCTGGGATTAGACAAGATATTTTTATTATATACTAGCTGAGGATTTGTACAAGATCTATAAAAAAATTTATTTTGATTTCGGCAATAATAGTATTTTTTTCCAAATTCTGTGTTTAAATGTTACATTATATAATAATAAAATATAATTTTTTGTTAGCAAGCCGGACGTTATTCGAATCTCTTGTTGATAAAAAGCCATTTATATACGTTAAACGAGGGGTAAACCGCTGACCAAAATTGTGTACACCAATGCCTAGAGTAATGCCCAAAATTAGGCATTACTAAGTACACATAGTACACAAAAGTACACTAAAGTACACTAAAAGTACACCATTTTTGGGCATTACTAGTGAATTTTTTATGTAATGCCCACTAATGTGCCCTAGTAATGCCCACTAATGCCCCAAATCTGTACACCGCAATGCCCTCAGCGGTTTACCCCTCGATGTTAAATGTGCCGGGGATACTTTCATTTTGCGCGATTAACGCGTTGTCTTTGGCAAAGCTGTGATATTGTGAACATTATATGAGGATTGATTATTAGGAAACGAAGCCGGAAGTGAAAAAGAAGAAGAAAGAAGATACCGTCGAGGACTCCGCAAGTACAGAGGGCGACGCGGCCATTACCGCCTCGAGTAACGCCGAGGTCGCAAAGTCATCCAGGTGCGAGGATCCCGAGACCGGCGACATGATTCACACACCGCAGTTTCATCATCCCCATCATCCACACCACCGCTCCTTCCAGGTACGAACGACCCTGATTTCATTGCCTGTAGGTTAGAACCAAGGCCAGTGCCTCTCATTACTGCGCATACAATGTCACCATGATTGCGACAATGTAATGATTTATGTACAAAGTACACAGGCTTCTTCTATTGAACATATATGTCGCCTAAGTGAATCAATGAAAAATTATCTTGAGCTATCCGACGCGGTTTCTAAACGAGTGTCACGGATGTTGAATTATCGTCTCTGTAATAACAGTCTCCGATGTCGCTTAATCTAAACGTCTCAATAATCTTCACGCAAACAAAATTGCTAGGGTTTTAATTTTATTTTAAACTATTTTGCACCCAGCAGCTGTATGCTTTGATACGACCGCGGTTTAAAAATTGTCCGGCTTGCGATAACTAGATCGACTCTCTCGCCGTCTTAATACTCTTCGTTACATGCGCAGTTGCAGCTTTTGAGAGACGCTGACGTCGTCGCCGAGAATGGCTACGGCATTTGCGATTTTTCGACATTCCGTTAATGAGAGGTTCGAAATGGTGCGATGATACCGCGCGGGGCAGCCGGTGATATACGAAGTAGGAAACAAACGTCAAGAAGATAAGAACGGCGCGCAAAGCCGCACAGTTAGAGCGGCGTTTACGGTCCATAAACGGGATACTCTTTATTTACAACGTCGACCGCGAAAACACCGGTGCGGCTCCATTCCCGCGACTTCACACCCGCTTTCAGGGGGCCTCCACCAATTATACGTCATAACCGCATTTTAATGTAACAAGATGATGGGCATATTGAAAATGGTTTACTTCCGCAATTCGCGCTTTTTATCGAAAAATTTAATTCGTGAAAACTTCAATTTTCATGGTTATCATTAATATATTGTACAATTAAAACGATATGATGGAAACAAGGACACTTAAGTGAAATCCTAGTCGAGAAAAACACATTTAGGATTTTTTTCATAAAAAAATTTGGTGACAACTATAATATTTTTAATAGTTAATAAAAAAAATTTTTAATATATTTTTATCTAATTACATCTCTCTACGTCTCTAATTACATCTTAAATCTACATGTTTATTACAATCTCTAAATTTAATTAGATATTACGCGTCCAATTTCCATATTTCCGCTATAAAGATATCAAGATATCTTATATGTATTTTCCAAAGTTTCGATACGATTGCATTACTTGAGTCCGATTTCTGCATAGGTTTTATTATCCAGCAATCTAAACGGTAATCATAGACGATCATTACAACTCGTTGTTTTAATAGGACTATCATTTTGGACAGTTAGAATGTGCTGTTTGTTTCTGATTCTGGCATTCATTATGTGCGATGCATTTTTACAGTTCGCAAAAGGCCAGCTCGTTGATTATAATTATTACTTGTTGGATTGCTTTGTGCTTGTGTAACTCGCGATATCACGTGATCTTTCCGAGAGAATTCGTCTATGATTTACTACCAGCGACAATTTGTTCAATAATGTACTGCAACGATGATTTATTTCTTTAGAATTTTTAAAAATTCTTTGCTCAGCGACAGTGCTAATCATTTTCGAGAAAGAACTCTGCTCGCTATAATTAATGCCTTTATTTTTTTTATAGTCGCGATATTTCAAATATTAAACAATTAAAACAGAATCTTTTAAATTTTCTTTTTATTTTTCCAAAATTAACTCTTGTTGCTTTTAGAGCTACGAACTAAAGGATCTATTATCATTTTTAGCACTTTACTTGTGAGAGATATCACTCGGCGTGTTTAAAACTCTTTCCCGCTCATTATCGCTTTATAGCATTATAGAGTTTTATAGCACGCGCAGAACAAGTTTTAGACTCGAATAGGTCGTGCCCATTAGAGAAAGCCATACGCGTGAGCTTGATGCTTCTTAAGCCTGTTCCGTTTGCGACGTGCATTTTATAAAACATAAATTAAATTTTATCACAGACAGTAGCTGGCCGATAATGCGGATGGCAATTCAGTTATAGCCGTATATATACTACGTGATATAATAATCGTCTTCTTATTTTTTCAATAACCCAGAAATGTGAAAGCAGGAAGATATTGCAAAGAAGCTAGCAATAAACTTAATTACTTTTAAAATTCTGACATATCTGTAGAAAAAATGTATAACTATTTTTAAATCACACATTCAAATGTTTAAATGTGCTTTCATAATATATGTTACCATCGTATATCAATACACATAAAAGAAAATAACTAAAAGGCGATGCGTTGAACCCCTAAAATCCGTTCGTGCATAAACGAAGACGTAACTATTCGATACGAAGTCGCGCCGTGGATTCGAAAGCAATTCCCGAAGAGAACCCTTCTAGAAAGTTGGCGTTTCCCCGGACTTGAATTCCGACGCTGTTGTCGGGGCACGTCATACAATGCGTCCCGTCGAGAAATCACATCGTTGTAGGAGAGGACGATCGTGACAATGACCTACCCGGATAGTCCGCGGCGAGTTCGTCCAGCGAGACGTGACGCAACGCGTACGTGTGCAAGACTTCTTCGCGTGCACGTGGAGAACACGTCTGAAAAGACCCGCCAATAGGAGAGGTGGCACGGGCCCCTACTACCATGAGCCGCGGTGGACGCGATCGCGATGTTTGTGATCCTGGACGTCGGCGCCGACACTCGCGGACGACACGCGGCTGGAAGTGAACGCTAATCTCGCGGAAAAGTCAGCTCCAACGATCACCCGAGAAAAGGCGGTCTCGCAGGGGAACATCCGCTCCGTAGATGGGCGCGATAAACGGTTCCGGAGGGTTTCTTTAGAGCGCGATTCTGCTGATAGTGCGACGTTCGAACGGTTCTCGCAAAAGAAGAAGAAGAAGTTAAGATCTCGAAGTAGACGCTAGGAAACCACGCCTTCGAGGATACCAACAAGTTTCCCGCCCAGACATCACCGGGAAGACATTTTGTATTGTCAATGAAAAACTGGTTGCAAAATGAGGACGTTGGACTTCCGCGATCGCTCCGTTCCGGCCTTGTACATCTGACGAGCCTGGTGGCTCTTCCACGAAGTTCATAATTTGCATAAAGTTTCGTACGCCTGCGGTTTAATCTCAAGGATCTCGGTGTTACGTGAACAGTAAATTCTACGATGCGTAATACGCTATCGAGACGAAGATTAAACTACGTGAGATATAAGTGTGCGAGTGATAAAGCCACCTAGTACAATGACTATCTCTATGAAACGCATCACGTTCATTTATACGAGGCTCGAAGCGATTTGAACGAGGCCAAGAAACCCTTCTCATGTCACTCTGTGAGACCGCCCACGTTGAATACACAAATCTTCTCGTCGTGCCTTTCAAAATGATATTTCGTATATCGCAGAATCGCCAATGGACTGAGACATTCGTCCGAATGCAGGAATGATATCCTGGGAATAATACAGTACAATGCACTAACAAAAACCGTACCTGATTAAAATTAATCGGAATTCGCATGCCGACAGATGGATGTGCAATTCTTGCCGCAGGGTGGAAGTTTCTCGTAAAAAAAGTTGTTCCTTTAATAGTATTTGATTAATTTAACGTCAGTACGAAGACCCGGTGCGTACCTCGTGCCTAATTCGTATTTCGAGTGAAGAGGGTACACATGAACGACGTGCAGCAAGCCTTCGTCAAACCTCATCCGCAGACGAACGAGCACACGTGCCAAGGAAATACAGAATGTTGGAGTCTGATATTGGACGAAGGTCTTCTTCAGGTAGATTACACTAATTGCGCAATAACTGTTACGATAACCGAATAAAAATTCATAATGCGATAACAGATATGATAACCGCAGTCATTCACACGTGGAATCAGCGAAGGAGATAATGATTAGCACAAGATCTTGTGGGCAAGGTTCCGCGGATAAAAAAACGTATATCGGAGTTAATAACTGAGAATACTTAATGATGGATGGACTGTGTTCACTGCGATTAATTCTAAAAACGTAACCTGTTTTTCTCTCTCTCTCTCTCTCTCTCGCGAGAAAAACTACCTAACGCTTTGTGTTCACGGAGGCTCTATTAGACGTGCGAGATTACGAAAAGCAAATTGCTGAAAATAAACCTAAATCTAAACTGTAACAGCTGTTTTGCATGAGAATAGTCACGTGCGATAACCAAAGGGTTAATATCGCTATCTAA
Organism: Aphaenogaster rudis; assembly: GCA_003063815.1. Taxonomy (NCBI): domain Eukaryota; kingdom Metazoa; phylum Arthropoda; class Insecta; order Hymenoptera; family Formicidae; genus Aphaenogaster; species Aphaenogaster rudis. Next base: position 263,308 of record NJRL01000161.1, read on the forward strand.
AATGATACTTGGTTTTCCCGTAACAAATCGCGACCGCGTTTCTAGAGCGCTAACTGTACAGGTTTATTCAGGAACATGTCAAAGAACGGTTCAGTCTGATATCTCGCTAAAATTCGCTCTCATAGTGATCGTACGCACACGCGCGCGCACAAGCGCACACACACGCGGTCATGCGACCTTGCGTCCCGCGTGTAGAACTGTCATTACACGCAACCGCCGTCGGAGAAGTATTACATACCCCGCGCGCCGTGTCCGCGGGTCTTTCAATACACGTAATGAGTACACTAAATTAATATATTCCTACGCCCGGGACCTTTGCCTACGGAGGAGGATGTGTCGTGCGTATTATATGGAAGGCTTACGCAAGAAAACCGCGTCGTCGCCGCTCGCCGCTCGCCAGCCATATCATTTTTGGAGCTCCTCTCTCACGCGACCGTCGTATTAACACTGACCTCAGTCACCTGTAATTGCTACATGTTAGCGTATACACTGAGATACAAACGACGGACACGTAATGCGACCCATTACAGTCGGGTGGCACACGTTCCGACGTTATCGTCGGATCCTTTTTTTCGCTTCCTTCGCCAGGAGGAAGGTGCTTCTGCAAGAGTGAGAGCCCCGGGTATGTGGTACCGCTTCAGCTTCGCGCCAACTTTTTTGCGCTATCTACTTCTATCGCAGACGGTTCATAGTACATCACACATGTGTCTTAGAAATTACAGATTATTTGCATTTAAAGATGTAGAAAACTGTGATCATACCAACTTTATTGAAAATACGTGACGTTACGCAGAATATGTCAGAATTTTATACCAAGGTAAAAAGGAGACGTCCTTAATATTTAATTAACTCTTAATTCTTAACTTTTATTCTTTATATGTTATGTAGTTATTTTTTTGCACGAGTTTTTATGAGTTATGTGTTTTCGGAGGATGTTTGAATACGCACAATAGATCAGATCACAGTGCATCACATTGGAAAAACTATTGAAATCATATCTCTTTTGAACGAACAGTTAGGATAATTTATCATATTTTGTAAAACAGTTCCTGCTTTAGAAAACAAGATACCTATAAAAATTAAAAGAATATTTTAGAATACTTTAAAAAAATTTCTAAGCTCCGTCTTAAAAAACAGATGGTAAGAATTCCTAAGAATTCGGTAGATACCTGTGGCTTTTGAATCTTGCGATCTCGGAGCCTTAAGAGACTAAAAGTGGTCAAGTTCTGACAACAGTAGGACCTCCCTACGGAGTTTCAAGCTATAATTAAGCTTGACCGAAGGGATTATTTCTTATGGAATTTCAGTGGCGACTTTCTATTTAAACCGCATCCAAGACCAATGTCAATCTGTCATCAAATCGTCGGTTGAGAAAACTTTTACTTCGCTGAAACGTATTTTCCGAAAAAATAGCAATAACATTCGCTGCATAAAATTGAAATTTGAAAAAACGTGATTGACGAATTTTTTTTAAGATTTTAAGATATCAAACTCATTCAATATTTAGGCCGTAACTCGAATCTTCATTGCTAAATCAGTCAGTAAATTTCATAAAGAGAGTTTATTTTTTCTCTTTCGCGATTTTACGTACAAATTATTCAGAATAATGTGATAGAAGCAATTAGTGAATAAGTGCTATTTGTTTTATTTAATTATCGTTTATTATTTGATGTACGAAACTTAAAATTCATTCGTTCACTATTGCGAGGTCGACGGAAGACATATTTAAATTGCCCGGTACAGTAGAAGAATTAATTATAAAAGAGTAATTAGTAATTAAGCACACAAAGATATAAAGGTGGATGTTCGCCTGCGGGTAACGAGAACGCGGAATGTCTTAGAAGTTCCATGTAAATAATGAGAGAATGAATTCGAATATGTCGAGATGTGATAATAATTACCACTGCAAAATGCACCCGCAGGGTCCGACAAACACAGAGAATGTAGGAAGTAACTAACCTGAAATAATTAAAATATCCTTGTGACAAAAAGTCTTTGAAGATGGAAGTGGTAAACATTTATTTTCGTAGAGGAATATGTTGCCTATCTCATTCCGTAATTTGTTTCTTGTGCTTGATCTTCATATATATTTAATATAATAAAAAGATAAGTCTATTAATTGTTTGGTCATAATTGCAAAAAGTATATATATGTACAATTATTAACGCATACAACGCGGCGGCATTAATCAATTAAGAAACCGTGCATATATCTTTTTAATAGAACGCAACCATATATTAAATTTGTGCAATTGGAACAAATTATCTGGTAATATATCATCTAACAATAAGACGATAAACCGAAATTGATTAAATGTTAAATTTGTTTTTTTTCTTTTTTTCTTAATAATTATAGCGATGCACGGTAATTATGTATAAAAAGTATTCCTTCTACGAAGATTGTGCATATATAAAACTGTAGCATTTATTACATCACGAGCGTGGCATATATATTTGGATAATATACATTTTTTAAATATTCGAGAAAAAACTGATGCAATAGATTGATCGATTGATCGCTAGATAATAATATGGAGCATCATAAACAGCGTAGTATCGGCGAATAAATCATTGCCGTTCGTAGCACTATTGGATAACGCAGTTTCGAGCCGCAGGCTCGATCTCGTAATCGGTGAAGCAGAGAACTACCAGATGACCTTTGGCCGTGATTGACGGGGACTTCTCCGCTGTATATCTTTGCACAAGGATTTGCTAGGCCGTGAGCGGCCGGTAGCGCGCTATTTGCCATGGCACTCGAATATTTGCTTAGAACCTCGAGCGCCGGAGGAGAGCCCTCCAGGTATCCTTGGGCTGCCGAACAATATTTACGTATAACACCGAGTTACGAATCGAGAGGAAAGAAAGCCGGCGGACGCAGGATCGTCGCAGGGAAAGAGGTGAGCGCGGGAGATAAAGGAGTAGAGAAAGAAGATCGTGAGAGAGGGCAATTCGCACAGTGGAAACGGAGACGCAGACGAGTGGCGGATTGCGAGCCGTGGAGAGGCCGTAAGACGAAATTAATAAGAGAAGCGAAATGTATGCTATGGAAATGAGAAAGGCGGTGGGAGACGTAGACACGCTGGTCGGACATTAGGATGCACTTGTGGCGATAGAGTCGGAGAACCTGGCGCGAGCGCAAACCCGCCGGCCGCGCCGCGGTAACCCACGCCGGTATGCATTAATCTGATGACTATGAATCCGAATGAATCATAATTAATATCTTCGCCCATTAGTCGTAAGAGCACACCGGCGACCATGGGTAATGCGCACGTTTTTCTCGCGTATCTTTAATTACTTGCGTTTTGCCGATGACGCATTTAACCGAGATCGTCGTTTCCGGTCACCCGCCGGTGGGTCTCGACAAAACGGCACACGTAACATCCGGTATTTATTGAATTCGGGATACAGTCGGCAGTGGAGATTGTCCGCTTGTTTACACGCAAAAATATTTGCGAGATTTATCCTTCTATCTTAAGATTAGTTTAATTCTTAATGTCGGTTTTATTAAGTTTGATTCATGAACTTAATGATATCTTTCTATATTTATCTTCAGATTAAATGATAACGTTAACGAATTTGTCGTATTAATAACGATTCTATTAGATACATAGAATAAATATGATGTAGGTAGTCTCAAGATAATTGTTTAAGTTTGATTTATTCAATTAATTATGAAAGTGGTTCGTATTTGCAATGCAATCTAAATTGGTTAAAAGGCCAGTAAATGAGTAAATTGGATGTAAATTTAAATTGCTGGACAGTTATTTCAATATTTTAGATAAAATTGTTAAGGACTTATAAATATTTATTTACCTAGCTTATCATGTATAATCATCCTGATATAAAACATATCTAACTCAGTTCTCATAATATCCCTTCCAAGATATTCGAGAAGGAGGGCTATTGTCGGTCATTGTGTTATCCGTGTTTTTTATCTATGTTCTCAGTAAGTTATTTATTTAAATTTTTTTATATTTATCAAAAACTTAATACTTAGAATTTTTGAAAATTTCTTAATACTTGGAATATAATTATTTCCTTTGAACATCACAAAATTGAGTCATTGTGATTGACACCTCATTGTAATGGTCACCTCTGAGAACCTAATCAATTTTAATATCAGATTCAATAAATTTTCGCGCGGAAACGACGAATATGTTACGAAATCATTTTATTTTTAGTTTTGCCGTTTGAATTTTGTATAATATGCGTTTATCATAGACTTTATTTATATATTTTTATCGTTCTGATTTCAATCTTTGATGTGACTTTCTGATATGTTCGTATTTATTTATTTATTCATACACTATTTATTTATTTATTATGTTTAATTTTTTACTTAGAAGTTTGAAATATAAGTACAGCTAAAGAGGACTTTGTGCAAGTTGAAATGTTCCGGTGACATTATTATTTAGAAAATATATCTATTATCAAATCTGCTCGTTTACTAATCTTTTAACCAATTTAAATTGATTTATTCAATTAACTGGTTTATTGCAAATATTCTCCGTTCATGATAATATGAAATTTCATTGCGCTACGAACGCGCGTTCATAAAATCCCTGATGCACGTCAATTTCACGTAATATCAGAAGTCTCGCGAGAAAGTTAAGTTTTTAGCGCACTTCTGTCGCCCATAAATTCCTACATACGCGCACCCCGACCAAGCAATTTTCACCAAGAACCAAGAAACGCGACGGGGCGTCACAGTCCGTTCCGTTCGCCAGGATTCCAAGCAGCTGCTGGACTTATGCGCTGTGAAATGCATAATGCGCCTCCGCGGCCGGGGCTATCTAGGATGTGTGAAACGAATTTCTGTCTTCGTATGGTCATTGAGGCCACGCGTGAATGCAACAAAGACAACAGACGGGGCAGGATATCGGCGCCTGTGAACGTTGAACGCAACACGCAATTTTCAGGATTTCGTTAATCAAGGACAGTCTCCTACCGATTAAACCACGCAACCTTGGACGAGATACGATCGAACGGTCCTAAAAGTTTCTGTCTCGATGGAGAACAGATCGGGAAGGCAGACACAAAAAAATATTTTTTTCCACATACCCGCGACGTGCATAAAGGGTGAGGGGCTGAATCCGTATCCATCAATATTTTCATTCACAACCTTCGTGACAGAAACGAGCTTTGCCAGCAGTCACGTACGAAAACACACGCGACGTGTTGAGGTGAAAAGTAGGTAACTCGAGGTAACTGATCGAGGACCGTGGAGAGACGGTGGGTTAAACGACGGTGATGGCAGGTGTCAAGCGGTCAGTTGATCACTGTCAAATAGATCGAAATAGTTTCGCTGCAGCTCGCGGACGCCGCGACGTTATAGACGGAATAAAAACAAAATAGCAGACGACAATCCTGAAAGGAGCGACTGATCGCGTTTTATGGCGCTTTAAAAGGAGGAGACAGAACGAGAGAAATAGATGCGCGTCCAATATGATATTTCTATGAAACAGGTTTACTTAGTGCAAAAAATGTATAACGATAAACCTGTTAATTCGAACGTTCCATGCAGCTTGTTTTATTGGTAGTTATTGATAATTGACTAAAACTGTTACGCTCATTACTATTAATAGAACTCAATTCAAGATTGTTTTCATTGGAAACATATCCGATTAAAGTAGTGCGTTGAATGATAATACAATACAAATACTGGCGATGAATGCGCTTTCTAACGAACCAGGGTAAAATCAATTTCATACAAATCTCAGATCTGTTTCTGCGCGAACTCTCGTGATGGATTTGATAAGGCATCGGAGATTGCGCGATATTAATGAATACCAGAAGAAAAAGAGCACATAGCTTCAGGGGAAAAGGGGGTAAAGAGAAGGAAACAGAGAGAAAGAGAGAGAGAGAGAGAGAGATCTCGGAAGAAATCTAGCGAGTCCTCGACAGTGCGTTTCAAACATCTGCCGCCGCAGATATCTTTCCTCGCAGTCCCTCGCAGATTCATACGTTCCGCGACGACTCTCCTGTGCACGCGAAGCGAGATCGTACACACAGACGCGAGATACGCACATGCACGTGTGCCGTGCGTGAGGCTGTACGTACTGTGTGTGGTACATAAATCATAAGCGCCAGTAGCTGAGGAGGAATGCGTAACGTAACGTTCGTTTACCGCACTCGTATAGATACTAAACCAATTTGAGACGTGGATTGGTCAGAATGAGCGCTATGTCGGGCAGCCCTAACGGCTGCCCGATAAATCACGCTTCGTGCATCTAATCGCGAGATTAGCAGCCGACGTATCAGTCTTCGTACACGACATCGCGGGTCCGCGTCCTTATAACTTCCGCTATAGTTTACCGTGCGAGTCGAGCGAATTGGATACATTCGCATTGTTGGATAAAGGATTAGATAAAACCGCCGATTAAAAGTCCGCAATCGCAATCTTGATGTACTCCGGTTCCTCGTGCAGCGCGGACGACGTCCGTTAACGATCTCCGTCACGGATTAATCCGCCGGGAGCTATAACGAATCTCGAGTATTCCCGACGATGATTGAAAACTGGAAGTCGCGTTCCGGCGCGGCGGAAAGCTGTCGCACTTCGCCGCGTCGCGGACGGTAATCGTCGCCGTCTCCGCGGCGGGAGAGATAGAGAAAGAGAGGAGTCAGGAGAGGCTTAAACGCGGCGCACGCTTTTTTCCTATAACTCAATCACGGCCGTTACGTCGAACCAGGATGAGCCGTAAAGTCCGGCCATTAGAAACGTGCGGTGCGTCGCGCTGCACGACAAATCGCCGTGGAACAAAAGTCCCCGTCCTACATTTCGCCGCGCCGCGCGGCCTACACAGCCGGCAGATGCGCTGACAAGCGAGAATCGCCTTAAAGGCGTCGCGCTCGACAGATTGCACCGGCGACTGATTGATGCGCCCGCGAACAACAATCCAGCAGGCCCGGCGCGCACAGCCAGCCACGGCAGCGCTTCCCTATTCATCTTCTTCTTGCGCCCGGGCGCATTAGCGACAATACCTATGTGCATTAAGGCGCCGCGCTGCACCGCGCCGGTGTGGGTACGTACCCCCCCGGCCGGCAGCACTACCGCGCTTACGCCGCGCGAGATGCAGGATGCACATTGCACAGCCTCCGTCCGCGGCTCTCTCCCACTCTGTTCTGTCCTCGCGACTCGCCGCGGCCGGGCCGTCCGCCGAGCGGGACGGGAAGAAATTTCGTGAAAGTACACATACGCGGACGACTTGTTCTTCTCTCACAATTAGCGGACAAATCGTGATTCTCTTCGCGCGCATGTCGCCGAGGAGAGAAAGAAAGGGAGAGATTTTTCTACTCTTGAACCGTATGAAATTCGCAGCTGTTTTTCTCTCGAAAGCGTAAAACGCGCGTCCCGAGAGAGGAATCGGAGATAATTCCGTGTTTCCTGTTACGGCCGCGCTTCTAACAAGCGTGAAAGAAATATGCTAACAAGATAACAGCTATTCTTATTATTTATCTGTGTAATAAATGATGTTTAATGTGCTAATGTGTACATTTATTTATTCCACGCTCATGATATACGACTTTGTACGTATCGGCGAAGGATATCGATGGTACGAATGAAAAATGGTGTAACTGCGTTTTTTAAACAGAAATATTTATCGTATCGTTCCAACGAATTAAACCGCATCCGCGGCATATACACAGTCCATAAGTTTTGAGACAAGGTTCGTGTAAAATAGAAAACTCCAGAATAATATTTTAATTTTTTTAAATTCAAAATAGGGTCCGTCAAAATACAGTAATTACAATCAATATACTGTTCCGCTTTCGATTCTAATCGTTGCATCGTTGAACTCTTTTTTTTGTAATAGTGTTGGTTGGTTGGTTACAACAGTTTCAATTTCAAAAGTGTCGAATCTTTGGCCTTTCAATTGTAATTTTAATTTTAGGAATAAAAAATAGTCTAGGGCAACCCAGATAGCAAAGAGAATCCAAAAAGAATTCTTTTGGAATTCCCGAATTATGAGATGAATTCTTTTTTCATCCCATTTCTGTTCTAAAAACACTCTTATGTCCATTTCCACCAATGTAGATTAACTTTAATCTTGGTTTAACTCACTCTTTATCTTTTTCTAATTCTTAGAACTAGAAAAAGATAAAGAGTAAATTAAACCGAGATTAAAGTTAATCTACCTTGGTGGAAATGGACGTTAAGGGGATCCTGTAGTGAAGACCGAACTCCGACGCGAGAGCCGGATATATACGACACATTTGCTTCATATAAAAGTTCTGCAGCCTGTATTTACAAAACGGGAACGGTATGATACGCGGATTACATCAAGAATCAACGTAAAATTTTTAGAGCTGGGCTCAGATACCTAAAAAAAAAGATTAGCGTTTAATAACCGTTATTAAACGCTAATCTTTTTTTTTAGGTATCTGAGCCCAGCTCTAAAAATTTTACGTTGATTCTTGATGTAATCCGCGTATCATACCGTTCCCGTTTTGTAAATACAGGCTGCAGAACTTTTATATGAAGCAAATGTGTCATATGTATGACAGCTCCATCGGTAAAAAATATCCGAATTTCTTAAATTTTTTAAATTTCCGGCATAAAGTCGAACGCTATGTTTTGTATTGGAGTATATACTTTAATTATGGAAAAGGATTTCTAAATCTGTAAAACCAATACAACAAAAACGTGTAGAAAAAATATCGCGTTCGGCCGGTAATACCTGTCTCTTATACACATCTAGATGTGTATAAGAGACAGGTACAGGATCGCCCAAAAGAATTCACCTTTATGTCACCAATTCTGGGCTCTTTTTCAGATACAAAAGGAATTCTTTTTATGCTCCATAAGAATACTATTGAAAAGGAATTCTTTTTGAGTTCATTTCGAACAGATTACGCTAATTCATATAGAATTTAAAAAAATGAATTCTTTTTGAATTCATAACGACCACCTGTGCTATCTGGGAAGTCAGGTGAGTAGGGTGAGTGATCTAATGTCCCTGTCTTTGAGCCAAAAACTGCTGTACAATTGCTGTCGAATGAGATGGCGCATGTCGTGCAAAATGAAAAAATCATGTCTTCCAAATGCAGAAGGACAAACGCATTGTATCCGCTTAATGAGACGATCCATTATATCTTTGTAATATTCTGCATTTACTTTCTGCTCTTCTTTCGAATCCATGACGTACTCAAAAAACACGTTTCACAAAACAGTAACATACTCAAGATCAAATAACCGTTGACAATTCAAATTATTTACACTTATGTCCATTTCTACCAATGCAGATTAACTTTAATCTCAGTTTAATTCACTCTTCATCTTTTTCTAGTTCTAAGAATTAGAAAAAGATAAAGAGTAAGTTAAACTGAGATTAAAGTTAATCTGCATTGGTAGAAATGGCCATTAGACATTTAGACGAAGGTTGTGGGAACAACATGGTTTAGACAGAAATAACTACATGGCGCCATTAATATGGCCGTAAAAAAAATCAGTGAGAACTTATGGACCGCACTGTGTAACTTATACTTATTTGGTGGCTACTTATAAACGTGCTGCGTTTTTTAATCATAAATTTCGCCCGTCATAATTTCCGTATTGATTGACACGCGATCACGATTGATGCATGCCCTTACAACGGGAAAAGGATACTTTTGACATGTAGCATCGCTGTTATTAATATCCTTTACCGATCGTATACCGCAGCCAACACCTACGCGATCAGCGGGGTTCCTATCTCCTTGGAATCCAGGTGTCTACCTGGTTGACATTTGACAGGCACGACGGCTACGGGATTCCTCTTACGTGACATTCGATAGATGGATGTTCGATTTCATGATAATAGGATGTACCAGATAAGATAATTGCTACGAGGTTCGACGGCTGTGTAGAATTTCGTGGATTTGGTTTCAAACGCGAACGAAAAGTTGTCAACTCGTCAGGAATTCATCGCGATATTAATTAAGTTTTAATAATTCTAATGGAACATTTTAAAAACAATGGAGATGTTTCACCTCGACTAGTGTTATTAAATTTTATATCTGCAATATATGTAGAAGTAAGCGCGGAATATATATTTTGAGACGGATTTCAAATAATTATTATTTATTATAAGACATTAAAATTATTTATAAGTAGAAACGAGTCTTATTCGGGGGGGGGGGGGTCTGGATCTTTGTGCCTGATAATATTTTTACGAGACTATATAAATTTTTCAGCTGTGCAAAAATCACTTATCTTTTCTATGATTTTAGAAAAATCGAATTTATTTATTTCAGGGTCGCATGCCGTTCATGCGAGCTATGAGCATGGAACAGCGGTGGCAAGATCTCGCGTCTCTTTTATCCCTCCCGGGAGCACCGGAGCACTTCGCACATCCAGCGCATCCTGGATATCCAGGACACGGTATAAGTCACAGTCATTACGAGGCGCAACGTAACGTATTGCTCCATAATCCTACCTTAGCGCCTCCGGTCGGGGATCTCAATTCAACAGGACCTTACCACAATGTGGGTGAGTGTTGCCTAAAGTTGTACGGAAGCTCTTTGTTCCTATTTTATATTATTATCTCTTTCTCTGATGCAACGGAATTTCGCAATGTGAATTATACCGTTGAGATAAATGAAGCTAACATGCGATGTGTGCATCAGAGGCGTATGAAATTCAATCTTTAACCAAAGTATCTTCTGTACTCACAAGCCTAATACATAAATTGTATAATCTCCAAAAGCGTAATTCTCCAATGATTTATACATCTCTCATTCACGCACTCACACTCATACTCGTACAAACTCCAGCCGATGTCATCAATTTTTGTACGAAAAAGAAGATTGGAGAATGCAGTAATTTAAAGTATCATCTAAGAAATTTCATTGTCTGAACTAAGCTGCTCACTGTTACAGGTGGGTCGTCGAATTTGGGTTCAGCTGTGGCAACATCGATGAATTTGACAAACAGTAGCGAGCCAATGGGTGCAGAGAGCGGCGCGAGTTACAAGTCTGAACCTACCGATATGATGTATTATCATACACCGACGACAGATTCCATCAACCAAACCACTGATGGATTTCTTTCGTCCCTACTCAACGACGAGGATTTGCACCTAATGGACATGGCCATGAACGACGGTAAGTGTTATTATCGCTTATGTCATTGTTACATCAGTGTACATTCTTCTCCTAATATCAAAACCCTACCCTGCTTTATTAATGTACGAATTTTAAAGAATACGCAGATATTCAAAAATATATGATATAGAGGCGTCAGTTTTAAGAATTTTTACAAACATACTTTAATGATTTTTAATTACAAGAAAGTGCAGAAAATAGAAAATCAGGGTGTTTACTCAAATCATGTAAAAAAATTTCCTGAGAATTCCCGGATTTTTTGGATATTTTTATTAAAAATTCCAGGTAAAATTAGAGAATTTCTTAATGCAATTTGGAAATGAATTTATTTTATTTTACGCGCTTTTTAATATTTCTTCCTCTTGTAACCTTCCACAAGATTATACTCATTCTTTTCTACAATTGAAGTTGCGAAACCTATAGGATAATAATATGGAAGGTTCACTATAGTATAGTATCAGTGAACTCTCTTCTATATTGTCTTCTGCTGCTATCCTGATTTTTTAAATAAAAACTCGTGAATCACGAAAATATACGTGAATTACACGGATGTGTATGCCAAATTTAATGCTAACTAATTGTAACATTCTCCATTATCAAAAACAAAAAATTAAAGAAACAATTTTTTCAATTTAAATTTAAAAGTAAAATTCTAAAAATTTCCTTGAGTGCTAATAAAATTCCCTGATTTTAAAGGGTAAAAAAGAAATCCCCTGAAAATTCCTCGTTTTCCAGGTAATAAACACCCAGAAAATTGAAAAATCAACAAATTTTTTAAAGTAAAAGGCCTCTTAAACATCTCATGCATGTCAGAAGTGTTTTCTCTATTTGGAATGGACTATAATTTACTGTGTATAATAAAAATTAATAAATTAGGCTGCATCCAGAATGAAAACAAAGTTATAACATTTTCCTAACGCAACTTTCTCATTCGAACTATTACTTTATTTTCTATATCCTTTCCATGTACACTAAACTATCGAAATTTATTTCAAAAAAGTATTACAACCAAAAGTTTTATTAGAAAAGTATAAAATTTTATTATTTAACGTTATATTTTATTTTAACATAAAAATATAACATCAAGAAACAAAATATAATCCACAGTATTTCATGAAATAAATCATAATTACATAATATGAATTATTTTTTAACTTTTCGATCGCGTGGATATAGAATAGACTTCATATACATACTACATCTATATAAATGCATAATTTTCTTTAATAAAAAAATAGATTGAAAATCTTTAGATGAATCTTAATTCTTCTAAGATATTTCATCTCTTGTGTTTGTTCTTTCAAGATTGTTTTATATAAAGATTGATGTAAAAGCAATATATATTAAGCCAACAGAAAAGATCATTAAATTATTCATTACATATTACATATTTTATACGAGGTTTACATCATATCCCACGCGATCGTCCCTGTCTTGAAATTTTATGCCATTATCAAAGATCACTTATTTATCGTGAGTTTATTTGCAATGTCATATCATTAAGATGGATATCTATGGATAATTAAAGCAAAAAAAAAAAGAAAAATTATTCAATTACAATCCTATCAAAAATTATTTTTCAAAAAACTATAATTTACATAAACAATATAAGTAATATAAGTGTATGTAATCTAAAAAACCAGTGTAATTTAAAACTTAAATATTGAAAATAAATTTCAGACACTGTCAATTCTATGCGCGAACTTGAGGTAGTAATAAATCTTATATTCTTTCTCAAGAAACTATAAGGAACTATCAGTAATAAAAGTACATTATATATCAACTGACTAAAGAGAAAAGGAAACAAAAACGAATTGTCATCACTGTCCATACACTTCTATCTATATGTATGCCCATTTGATGTCTGTAGAATCCATCGTATTTTTTTAAAATTAAAGAAAATGAAGTAGATTCTCTTCCCCCCGTAAAATACGAAGCATCTAATCTACCACACTTCTTCTGGTTCTGCTGGAACAGGAGGTGCGTAACCAACATCGTCATCACCACCATATGCATCCTTGTTCTGCACACAAAAATAATTTATTTATTTTTATACTACATACTTATTATTATTTATACCACATATATATTAAAAGCTCCGATTTGATCAAATAATTGTCCGCGAATATAATACAAAATTTCCACTATTCGGCAACATATTACGAATATAATAAAACAAATGAATTATTATTCGATTAAAAATTTAAATTGTAGTGTTACTTACACCTCTGATGTCTTCCCCGCCGAATCTTCTGCCTTTTCCTGGCATGAAAGTTCTGGTTCCGCCACCGCCGCCGGATTCTAACCAGTCAGGTACCGGTTGGCCAGCTTGTTTCAAAATTTTGACCAAATCACCAGTGAGGGGCATATCGGTAGTTGAATCAAAAAATGAAGTGGCTTTGCCACGATTTCCAACCCGACCAGTTCGTCCGATTCTATGAACATACTCGTCGATCGTCTTTGGTAAATCGAAGTTAATTACATGCGAGACATTTTTAATATCCAAGCCTCGCGCGGCAACTGCCGTTGCCACCAAAATCATCATTTTCCCTCGTTTGAAATCGTATAGAGCTTCTTCTCGTTCTCTTTGCAATCTATCGCCATGTATACTGGTTGTCGGAAAATTGCTTTCCGACAAAAAAGCAGCGATAAAGTCCGTGTGTCTTTTCTGTTCAACGAATACCAAAGTACCTTCTATATTTCCCAGTTGATTTTGTTTTTCTATTAGTTCCTTCAGCAATTTTCGCTTATCGGACTGACCAGATGCTTGATAAAAGTTCTGTTCTACATCAGCGCAAGCACCACCGACAATCCCAACTGCAAGGAATAAATAATTTCGTAAAAAGCGACTTGCGAGTTCTTGTATCTCACTTGGGAAAGTAGCGGAGAACATAAGCGTCTGCCTTTCTTCTGGAGATACCATTGTCTCGTGATCTATAATCTTTTCAATATCGGGCAGGAAACCCATATCAAGCATTCTATCAGCTTCATCCAGCACAAGAAAACGTAAGGAAGAAAGTCTAATCTTGCCTCGTCCCATAAAATCTAACAGTCTGCCTGGAGTTGCGACTAAAATGTGGCAACCGCTGAGCACCTTACTTGTTTGATGCGAAACTGATGTTCCTCCGTAAGCAATCTCGGCACGCACGATAGAGCTTAGAGCAAATTTCTTGACTTGTTGATAAATTTGCTGGGTAAGCTCGCGTGTAGGCGATACAATAATCACATGTGGTTCGCAGGAAGTACTCGTTTTAATTAACTCTCTTGGATCTTCTAACAGAGTGTGTATGATAGGAAGTACGAATGCTGCAGTTTTGCCTGAGCCTGTTTGTGCGCAAGCCATTAAATCGCGGCCGTTCATTATAATCGGAATAGCGTACTTTTGAACAGGAGTAGGCTTTGTATAACTCGACTTCTTAATATTATCAATTAAGATACTTCTGAGGCCGGATTGATCGAAAGATTGTATCGGACGCGGTGCATTTTCACCAGACACTTTTACTTCAATAGCATCATACTTATCGAAGTTTATCCCCATTGACACATCGTTTCCAAACAAGGAACTTTCATCATCAGGTTGTTCGGGCGGAATATAAATCTCTCTCTTCTTTGGTTCATCATTGCCTTCTCTAGACTCACCATCGTTTCTTCTACGTCCCCTGTCTTCAGAATCGTTGTAATCACCACCATCATCATCGCCATCTCTGTTTCTACCATAACCGCCACCCCTTCCGCCACCTCTTCCGCCACCCCTTCCGCCACCTCTTCCGCCTTCTCTTCCACCTCTATTATCGTCTCTATCTCTCCTAGGTCTATCCCTTCTGTCGTTCTGATAATTTCCGTCGTAGTCATTGTTCTCAGTTTCGCCATCATTATCATCCCTGTTGCGCCTACTATTGTCCCTATCCCTATTACCTTGCCACCTACGATTATTTCCATCGTTGTCACCTCTGTTTCCATAACGCGGCCTATCATTGCCTCGTTGCCTGTTGCTTCCTCCAAATGTATTACTATTATCGCCATTATATCTATTATTTTCATTATCTTCTTTGTGAGTATTACTATCATAGCTTTCCTCGTAGCCGTCTGTTTGTTTGCTCTTATAGGAGTCATTATTGTAGCCTCCCACGCCGTAATTTGTATCGTTGTTGTTATATGGTGTGCCACGTCCTTTACCGCGACAAGGGGCGCGTCCTTCTTCAAACTATTAAAACACAATGTCAAAATTAATAACTGTTTGATATATATTTATTTTTTATAAATATTTCCACTGTGTAAAAAAATAATTTAATGATTGTATTCTTACGGAGGACATATTTGCTGGCGCCTGAGAAAAGTCTAACATATCATCTCCCCACTGTTCTTCAGCCATTTTTACCTATAACAATAAATAATATGCATGTTACATGTACATATAACATATAAATATATACTTGGATATGTACTAAAAAATATACATTTAATGTATCATTAAATAGAAAACTTTTGTGTGTTGAATAATACATGTATAATTAGTAAATATATTTTGCTCTCTTAAAAATAAAATTAAATATAGATCATTATTTAACATAAATCATATAACAATGTCTAAAATTACAAGATAACAAAAATAAATATTAATTAAAGGACTCTTGAGAAGGTCATATAATAACAAATGTAGGCAATTAAGAGTCCAGCGCTGTAATTATTGCGCAAAATTGAATAATATTCTTTAAAATTTCAATACATATGAAATTATAAATCTAATAATGCTAGTATACAGATGTTATATACAAAATTAATCGGACGTTTCGATTCTTATTCGAGTCATTTTCAATGATAAATTATAAAAATAGATGTGTAATCTCTTAATTCTTGTGAAGAGGACAATGATGTTTTAATTCTGTCGTTCACCTCGGTTTGTAAGTCGGGTGAGGTTAATTTGGTCCATAATTGACACAAGAATTCACATGACACAATAAACTTAAGAAATGAATTATCATTTTGGTTGATCGAAATGATGTAATAAAAAAGTCAAATAAATTATTTTATCACGGTTCAGTCAAAAGACAGTCATATTATTAAGAACTCGTCACGTTAAAAGATGTCCCGACCGTGAGTTAACGTTAAATCATTTAACGTTAACTCACAATAACGTTAAATGATTTAAATGATTTAACGTTAACTCACGGTCGGGACAACATCTTTTAACGTGACGAGTTCTTAATAATATGACTGTCTTTTGACTGAACCGTGATAAAATAATTTATTTGACTTTTTTATTACATCATTTCGATCAACCAAAATGATAATTCATTTCTTGTGTCAATTATGTACCAAATTAATCTCACCCGACTTACAAACCGAGGTGAACGACAGAATTAAAACATCATTGTCCTCTTCACAAGAATTATGTGAGATTACACATCTATTTTTATAATTTATCGTTGAAAATGACTCGAATAAGAGTCGAAACGTCCGATTAATTTTGTATAACATCTGTATACTAGCATTATTAGATTTATAATTTCATATGCATTGAAATTTTAAAGAATATTATTTAATTTTGCGCAATAATTACAGCACTGGACTCTTAATTGCCTAAATTTGTTATTATATGACAAAAAAATAATTTCATCTAATAATAAATATATAATTAAATGTATAAATTAGAGATAATAGTGATGATTGATAAATTTGTGAATAAACTAAAAATGACGATTGTAAGGCTGGGTCTACAATAGGGTGTAATAAGCTTTAAGCCCTAAGAAATTGACCAATCACAGTAGAATTGATTGAATTTGAAGAGAATAAACGACTGTGATTGATCAATTTCTTAGGACTTAAAGCTTACTACACCCTATTGTAGACCCAGTCTAACATGACAAGCTAACAAAAAGAGGCAAAATTTTATTCTTTATAATGCGGTATTCACAATCTGAACTTGTACTCAAGATTCTCTTAAAATTCTATCCAGTCAATAATGAACAAATATTGGTATTATAAATAATTATATATAATAAGAATTTCTAATTAATTTTCACTATTCAATAAGAAATATAATTTAATCTTACAAAAATCGGCTGCTTAGCAATAAATAACATTAAGTAATCTATATTAACGCTTAAAGAAGTCACACTGCTTGTTTCTTGCATGCATTAGTTTTCGCTTAGAGATATGCGTTGAAGAAATTAAAATAGAACAGGAAGATCTGACTAACTAGCAGATAAACTTGTGGGACATGAGGATATATAAACCACAGCAATTTCTATCTTATCTCGTTAAGTCTCAAATATCATATTCTACTCTCGCGAATACACACATATTTACGTTAACAATATCAAATGCATTTTCTCTATTAAATATTTATATCAAAATTATCGATCAGCCAACTTTGCATTCCTATGTATTTGTTCTGGTTTTCTGATGTCCCAATATATAAAAAAAATTATAGTTTCGTCTCCACGAGAATTAGCATTCCTGCCTACTTTCTTGGTCTCAACAGCTTGCTTCGGAATGTTTACTAGAATAATTCACGAAAAAACGGATGTCCTTGAAAATAACTCCATGGCATATGTTTGTTGCTACTGGCTAGAACTTCGCGGATAGAAAAAAAGCGCGAGTACCAACCTCGTGGCAACGGCCACGTTGGTTCGCGACTTGCACGGTAATCAACGTGGATTTGATATCGGGTCGTATTCTATCTCGAACAGGAAACCGGCTTCGATTAGCGCGAGACAACAGCTATCACCGGCGGCAAACGATATCCCGCGCTTAGCATATAATTACGACGCCATATCACGTGGTCGATTTATAAAACAGCGCTGCCGAACCGACATGGCCGCGACGAAACTACTCTCCCGCTGACTCACGTACCTTGCGTATCTCCGATGGCGCTTACAATTAGTCGGGACACTTCCTCGTGTCCTCTCGTGTTCCGGAATACGAGCAGTCAGCAATCGACGTCGAGAGTCGAGATAACGTAATCCTACACGTACGAAAGAGCCGTACGGTCCGTGACGCTGGAACGAACTGCGACATCTGCTGCTTCGCCGATCAGCTCCTGTGCCGCCGCTGCGCGCCGCAGTTCTCGACGAATCAGCTACGTCGAGGACCGGCGCGCGCATGCGCGCCGCGCATCGCAACCCCGGCCGCTCTCGAGCGCCGGACCTTTCCATTCTTTTGTTTTTGTCAATAACGGCGCAACGTCGCACTTCGCCCCGGACGAAAGGGACAAGGTTTACGATCGAAACTACAAAAGAGCTATTGAGCCGTATGAATACGTTAAGATTTGAGCTTGACGATCGAGAAATCCGAGTGAGTCGTAAATCTTTCCACAGGCGGGACGTGGGATCTATCAGAATTCTTTGTAAAAATCTACGAGCAAAAAACTCTAAGTCAGATTATCGGACACTCAAAACACAATCGTGTGGGATTAATTTGTAAATATTGTTTTCGATTTCTTTTAATAAAATTGTTATCTGTAGATTATAGACGATACTACTGTCTATAGATTATATCTTTGTTCCTAAGGCACATGAAGCAAAAATAAATCTTTCGTTATATAATTGAAAAACCTAACTCTATTGATTAAATCTATAGCAAAATCGATCGACCGATCCGTTACTGAGACGAGATAATCTTAAGTGCTCTCAGATAGTTTGCTGTTTTCTGCGAGTGACTTGGCACAATCATGCCTTTCGATGGTTTATTCTTTAACCCGTAAACACAGGCGCGTGAAGGTCAAACTGACCCAGACGAAAGCTATGAATTTACAAACCAAAATATTACATAAAGAAATATTTTTAAAAATGTAGATTTCTTTTAATTTCTAATACTTGAAAATTTTTATTTTTTATTTAAAACATGTCTCAGTTTATAATTATTTATAAATACAAATAAAAAAATTTGTTTAAGGTAATTGAGGGAAGACGCCAAACATTTTGTATTTATTTTATAAAAAATAATATATATATATATTTCGATTAATTCAAATAAATGTATTTGTTATTTAAAGAATACACAGTATTAGAAATCATTATAAAATGAACATAAAGTAGTAGTTAACTGATAAACTTATAAACGAATTCTGAATTATGGTTGCTTTATTAAAATTTATTAAAATGTAAGTCAAATTGACTCCCACGCGAACACTTGTGTAAAAAAAATCACACGAGCACTTACGGGTTAAAACTAATTTTAATAATTTATATAATGAGATTCGCTGAGAGAGAGAAATTGTAAATAAATAAATTTATATTGTATAGTAGATAAACTTTCGCTAAACTTTCGATACGAATTTTCAATGAAACGTATTTGCATTTGAGTTAGTTTCCAAATTTCATGAGATTGAGATTCTATTTCACGAGATTGGGATTCCGTTCCATGAAATTGAGGTTCTATTCATTGAGATTTTATATTTTACCTTGAGGCGAATCGTTGAACGGGGATGATCGAATCGAAACTCGAACAGTCTTTCATTTACCATTCTTATAATTAGTATAAATAGCTATGCTTTGATATTATCTTATTCGCCTACAAATGGGAAAAACATTTGCTTTTTACATGCAAAAATAACTAAAGTTGTGAATACTTTTCTCATTATTATACAAATCATTACTTTCAAAATAATTGAAACGTTATTGATATTTAAAGCTATAAATGTAGTTTTTTATTCAACGCGTCGAGATTACTTCCTGGAATAAAATCAAGTACATTTTTTTATCGTTCGATTCTTTACAAACTTTTCGACTGGTTTTGAACGCAGCTAAGGACATGTAACAAGGCGGATTAAGATTATAAAATAACCGATATAAAGCTCGATTTATTTCGATTTTACTACGAATCTTTAAAAATAATGTCAACAGCTGGTATTTTGTTTTCTCGATTTCGATATCGTCTAGAAAGCTTTGTGTTTATAATAATTTCGGGCCAGATTTGTGTCGACTTGTAAAAATGTATTATCCCAACTTCTCGAAAATGAAATATAAAGAAAGGTAATAGCGCCTGGTTTATGTCAGCAGTCAGGTATTGTAAAGGACACAAACGAAATCGTGCGGTACCATACAATGGAGGGAAAGAAAAAGTGATATAAAGCAGAACACGTTTTCTTCGCTGTGTGTTTATACGATGGTCGAGAGATAATATAACTTTAGTCTTTTCATGACGTGTTTTAAAATATGCGTTTACGATAACATGATTTTCTGAATTCCTCAGCGGAGAAAGAGACGACGAAAAAACGGGCCATAAAGGAATTTCATCTCTCTAAAAAAAATATTGTTTTTAATATACGGTACGCGCCGGTAACGTTAGTATTATTATTTATAATTGTTCATATTATTTATTATATTTTTGTTTTACAAGTATATACACTGAGAAAAAAAAGCTGTTGCTTCAATTAAAGTGGTATCACGGGGTGTCAAAAACATAAATAGTTCATTCAATTGTATTATTATTAGACCCAATGTCTGCATTTTTAAACCAATAATTCAATCATTGTTTTAATAATGCAAATATTGGGTCTATTAATAACACAATTGAATGAACTGCTAATGGGTGCTTTCCATTTAGTGACACAAGTCGACACAAGTGTCATTCTGTCTTTGTTACTCTCTTGAGTGTCAAGAAAGATAGAACGACGTTTGTGTCGACTTGTGCCGACTTGTGTCACTAAATGGAAAGCACCCTATGTTTTTTGCACCCCGTAATACCACTTTAATTGAAGCAACAGCTTTTTTTCTCAGTGTATGTATTTATATATATTAATTTGTTTTATTTGAAGTCATACTAATCCAGAGATATCTGAATTAAAATTCGCTGTATTATTTAAACGTACGTTAGATCAGGACAGCGCAAATATTTTTTGTCATGATTGCTTTGACTTGTATAAAAGGTTCCCTATCGCACACGCGCAACTGACACTAATCTATAAACGCTGAGTCACTCCGAGTCGTGCCGAGTTTCGTGTTACTCTCAAAGCACCTTTGTTCATGACACGAATATAAACGCGATAAAAGATCAAAACGGCAATATGGAAAATTGTCTGTATTACGCATTTAAAATATGCTTCTAAATTTCGCTTCTAAATGCATAATACAAACCTAGAGTCCACTTGTTATCGATAACACATGTTACATTAAATGTTAATATTTCCATAAAAAGTCTGTTGTGTGAATAGTTTATAATTATTGCAACTATTTAATCATTTTTTTCCTTGTTCGTTATATTGTTTTCTTAATATATTTTAACGAAATTTCTCGATTGTTGATTGACTTCTCAATCGATTTTAACTCGCATCTTTTACGAGAAGAAATATGGTAGATACATATCTGAAGCCTTTGTTGTTCGTTAAGTGACAGTAACGTTATATATATCTAAAGTATGTAATAAACTCGCAGTAGATATTTTCTTCATATTGAATACACTGGTGTATGCTAAATTTAATGTTGCATGTGTTGATAATGATGCAATTATTGTGACACCGATTTCTCACATTTCCATACAATGGCAGTCAAACTTGTAAGAGGCGCTTCATCATTTTTCCTTCCTGTGGCAATGCCCTCATGTCAGTGAAATCCATGAACTGTTATCCTTCAACGACCACTACTTGCTATTACAACGGTCTTCTATATTTCATAATTGTTTCCAGGATTGGGAAAGTTACTTTATAAAAGTATCTAGTTACAGTTACAGTTTTTTCATAGAAAATGTAACTAGTTACAGTTACAAGTTATCGATTCTAAAAAAGTAACTCGTTACAGTTATAGTTACTTAAAAAGTAACGAGTCGTTACTTTTCAGTTACTTTTTTGCAATGAAAATGAAAATATCAAATTTACACTTAGTGATAAAAATTTATTGACATTTAACACAAAATCAATACTAATGATGCTAGGCTCTCGGATATAAAATCAAAGATAATTTGGAAGAAAGCCAATGTGAGCCTACGCCGATGTCGGGGTAAACAATAAATTTATTATTCA